>CM019066.1:43012137-43209801 GCA_009667805.1 Leptobrachium leishanense | reverse complement strand
CTGCTCCCACTGGGAGGCTATTCCATGTATCTACTACCCTTTCTATATCACTGTTACTGCTCCACTGGGAGACTATTCCATGTATCTACTACCCTTTCTATATCATTGTTACTGCTCCACTGGGAGGCTATGCCATGTATATCTACTACCCTTTCTTTTTCACTGTTACTGCTCCACTGGGAGGCTATTCCATGTATCTACTACCTCTTTCTATATATTGTTACTGCCCCACTGGGAGGCTATGCCATGTATCTACTACCTTTCTATTTCACTGTTACTGCTCCACTGGGAGGCTATTCCATGTATCTACTACCCTTTCTATATCACTGTTACTGCTTCACTGGGAGGCTATTCCATGTATCTACTACCCTTTCTATATCATTGTTACTGCTCCACTGGGAGGCTATGCCATGTATCTACTACCTTTCTTTTTCACTGTTCCTGCTCCCACTGGGAGGCTATTCCATGTATCTACTACCCTTTCTATATCATTGTTACTGCTCCACTGGGAGGCTATGCCATGTATCTACTACCCTTTCTTTTTCACTGTTACTGCTCCCACTGGGAGGCTATTCCATGTATCTACTACCCTTTCTATATCACTGTTACTGCTCCACTGGAGGCTATTCCATGTATCTACTACCCTTTCTATATCACTGTTACTGCTCCACTGGAGGCTATTCATGTTCTACTACCTCTTCTTTTTCACTGTTACTGCTCCCACTGGGAGGCTATTCCATGTATCTATACCCTTTCTATATCATTGTTACTGCTCCACTGGGAGCTATGCCATGTATCTACTACCCTTTCTTTTTCACTGTTACTGCTCCCACTGGGAGGCTATTCCATGTATCTACTACCCTTTCTATATCACTGTTACTGCCCCACTGGAAGGATATTCCATGTATCTACTACCCTTTTCTATATCACTGTTACTGCCCCCACTGGGAGACTATTTCATGTATCTACTACCCTTTCTATATCACTGTTACTGCTCCCCACTGTGAGACTATTCCATGTATCTACTACCCTTTCTATATCACGGTTACTGCTTCCACTGGGGGGCTATTTCATATATCTACTACCCTTTCTATATCACTGTTACTGCTCCACTGGGAGGATATTCCATGTATCTACTACCTTTCTATATCATTGTTCTGCTCCACTGGAGGATATTCATGTATCTACTACCCTTTCTATATCACTGTGACTGCCCCACTGGGAGACTATTCCATGTATCTACTACCCTTTCTATATCACTGTTACTGCTCCACTGGGAGGATATTCCATGTATCTACTACCCTTTCTATATCATTGTTACTGCTCCACTGGGAGGATATTCCATGTATCTACTACCCTTTCTGCCCCCACTGGGAGACTATTCCATGTATCTACTACCCTTTCTATATCACTGTGATTGCCCCACTGGGAGGCTATTCCATGTATCTACTACCCTTTCTATATCACTGTTACTGCCCCACTGGGAGGCTATTCCATGTATCTACTACCCATTCTATATCACTGTTACTGCCCCCACTGGGAGACTATTTCATGTATCTACTACCCTTTCTATATCACTGTTACTGCTCCCACTGGGAGACTATTCCATGTATCTACTACCCTTTCTATATCACGGTTACTGCTTCCACTGGGGGGCTATTTCATATATCTGCTACCCTTTCTATATCACTGTTACTGCCCCCACTGGGAGACTATTCCATGTATCTACTACCCTTTCTATATCACTGTTACTGCCCCACTGGAAGGCTATTCCATGTATCTACTACCCTTTCTATATCATTGTTACTGCTCCACTGGGAGGCTATGCCACGTATCTACTACCCTTTCTATATCACTGTTACTGCTACCACTGGGAGGCTATTCCATGTATCTACTACCCTTTCTATATCACTGTTACTGCTCCACTGGGAGACTATTCCATGTATCTACTACCCTTTCTATATCATTGTTACTGCTCCACTGGGAGGCTATGCCATGTATCTACTACCCTTTCTTTTTCACTGTTACTGCTCCACTGGGAGGCTATTCCATTTATCTACTACCCTTTCTATATCATTGTTACTGCCCCCACTGGGAGGCTATGCCATGTATCTTCTACCCTTTCTATATCACTGTTACTGCTCCCACTGGGAGGCTATTCCATGTATCTACTACCCTTTCTATATCACTGTTACTGCTCCACTGGGAGACTATTCCATGTATCTACTACCCTTTCTATATCATTGTTACTGCTCCACTGGGAGGCTATGCCATGTGTCTACTACCCTTTCTTTTTCACTGTTACTGCTCCACTGGGAGGCTATTCCATGTATCTACTACCCTTTCTATATCATTGTTACTGCCCCCACTGGGAGGCTATGCCATGTATCTACTACCCTTTCTATATCACTGTTACTGCTCCCACTGGGAGGCTATTCCATGTATCTACTACCCTTTCTATATCACTGTTACTGCTCCACTGGGAGGCTATGCCATGTATCTACTACCCTTTCTTTTTCACTGTTCCTGCTCCCACTGGGAGGCTATTCCATGTATCTACTACCCTTTCTATATCATTGTTACTGCTCCACTGGGAGGCTATGCCATGTATCTACTACCCTTTCTTTTTCACTGTTACTGCTCCCACTGGGAGGCTATTCCATGTATCGACTACCCTTTCTATATCACTGTTACTGCCCCCACTGGGAGGCTATTCCATGTATCTACTACCCTTTCTATATCACTGTTACTGCTCCCACTGGGAGGCTATTCCATGTATCTACTACCCTTTCTTTTTCACTGTTACTGCTCCCACTGGGAGGCTATTCCATGTATCTACTACCCTTTCTATATCATTGTTACTGCTCCACTGGGAGGCTATGCCATGTATCTACTACCCTTTCTTTTTCACTGTTACTGCTCCCACTGGGAGGCTATTCCATGTATCTACTACCCTTTTCTATACACTGTTACTGCTCCCACTGGGAGGCTATTCCATGTATCTACTACCTTTCTATATCACTGTTACTGCTTCCACTGGGAGGCTATTCCATGTATCTACTACCTTTCTATATCACTGTTACTGCCTCCACTGGGAGGCTATTCCATGTATCTACTACCCTTTCTATATCACTGTTACTGCTCCCACTGGGAGGCTATTCCATGTATCTACTACCCTTTCTATATCACTGTTACTGCTTCCACTGGGAGGCTATTCCATGTATCTACTACCCTTTCTATATCACTGTTACTGCCTCCACTGGGAGGCTATTCCATGTATCTACTACCCTTTCTATATCACTGTTACTGCCCCCACTGGGAGGCTATTCCATGTATCTACTACCCTTTCTATATCACTGTTACTGCTTCCACTGGGAGGCTATTCCATGTATCTACTACCCTTTCTTTTTCACTGTTACTGCTCCCACTGGGAGGCTATTCCATGTATCTACTACCCTTTCTATATCACTGTTACTGCTCCCACTGGGAGGCTATTCCATGTATCTACTACCCTTTCTATATCACTGTTACTGCTTCCACTGGGAGGCTATTCCATGTATCTACTACCCTTTCTATATCACTGTTACTGCCTCCACTGGGAGACTTTTTCATGTATCTACTACCCTTTCTATATCACTGTTACTGCTTCCACTGGGAGGCTATTCCATGTATCTACTACCCTTTCTATATCACTGTTACTGCTTCCACTGGGAGGATATTCCATGTATCTACTACCCTTTCTATATCACTGTTACTGCCCCACTGGGAGGCTATTCCATGTATCTACTACCCTTTCTATATCACTGTTACTGCCCCCACTGGGAGGCTATTCCGTATCTACTACCCTTTCTAGATCACTGTTACTGCCCCCACTGGGAGGCTATTCCATGTATCTACTACCCTTTCTATATCACTGTTACTGCCCCACTGGGAGGCTATTCCATGTATCTACTACCCTTTCTATATCACTGTTACTGCCCCCTGGGAGGCTATTCCATGTATCTACTACCCTTTCTATATCACTGTTACTGCCCCCACTGGGAGGCTATTCCATGTATCTACTACCCTTTCTATATCACTGTTACTGCCCCACTGGGAGGCTATTCCATGTATCTATTACCCTTTCTATATCACTGTTACTGCTCCACTGGGAGGCTATTCCATGTATCTATTACCCTTTCTATATCACTGTTACTGCCCCCACTGGGAGGCTATTCCATGTATCTACTACCCTTTCTATATCACTGTTTCCTTTTCTGGCCCCACTGAGCTCTCCATTATATAAGCACAGTGTACAAATGTCCATATATATATATAAAACACACATTACATGACGTACATTGTGTTGCACAGGATGGAGTGGAATATGAATGGGAATCGTGGATGCTCAGGATCTGTATATTGTACGTTCGTTCTTGCAGATGTGAAATCAGAACCGATCCAGGATAACATATTCCTGCTGGATCAGCTCCTGACCGCATCGGAAACTCTGGCTTGTGTCCTGCTCGTTTTGCTTATTATTCATTGCGTGGAATCCGCTGCTGATGTTTTCGGATTCTGACAGGGTTTTCCCCTGGTTATATCGGGTTAAATCCCCCCGTTCCTTCGTCTGTCATATCAGAGGATTATGCTGATGCGAAAAACTCTGAGTTCCTGTAAATATTCTGGACTGGGTCAGATCATCATGACGCCTTCCCATCCCTGACCCGATGGACCACATAGACCTCATCTTATTAACTCAGGGGGAACCGAAGTGGGCGACCGGGGGGGTCTGGGGCTGCAGATTGTTTTCTGTTATAGATATCTTATAACAACCTATTGTCTTTGGCTTCTTTCTTTTCATGCTCTTCATTCCCCTATGTCAGTGACGATGGTGAACCTTGGCGCCCCAGATATTTCTGAACTACATGTCCCATGATGCTCAGCCAGCCTTATGTGTGACAAAGCATAATGGGACATATACTTCCGAAGCATCTGGGGTGCTGCAGTTTGACATCACAACCCCATGGGGTGCCATGAGTTCTCCCAATACCCCTGCTCTGTCCAGGAATGTGAGGGGTCTCCAGCGAGGAAGGGGAGTCCGAGGGATTCATTAAACCTCTCATTTCTGTTTTTGTGGAGGAGATGACAGCATGAGATACCTAGAATTTTGCTCTTTAAAAGGACACTTTACTCATCCTGACCACTTTACAGTAGTTATAAAGTGTGGAGTTCCCCCATTCCCCCCCCCAAGCCCCCCCAATCTGGAGAAATCACTGGGTGAAGTGGAGGAGTTTCCTCCAGCATCACCAACAGCCAAGAGTTTTTAATTTCCCGGCTGCCGGTCACCAGATCGGTCACTAGTGATGTCACACACAGAGAGCGGGCGACGTCACCCACTGAGACCAATCGCTGTAGCGAGCGTTCTCAGAGAGGCAGCGATGGATCCGATCTGTGCATGCGCGTGCAGCTCCGACCCATCGCTCTGCCCAGGCGCTACAGAACTTGTGTACGTAAAGGGTGCGAGTCCTGTAGAGCTGCGCAATTTGCAGTTCCTACGCTACACAAGTTGTATAGGAGCACAAACTGCGCAGAAAAGCTTCAAATAAAGGGAAACTCTAATTTTAGTAGAGTGTCCATTTAAATCAACTCTTCTAATCTCAAAATTCAGTTCTAGGAGGGCAGGTCCCACAGAAACACCAATGAAATAGTGACCCCACGAGCCAAACATTTTAATTTCTCAATCTCCTAAGGTTCTAGCCAAGGCTGAAAAGATACGCATCACTTCTAATCGCAAGTGATCGACGACAAATTTCACGGTTGCAAAGGATCAAATTTGTACTAGTCCTCCTTAAATTATCACTGTCCCTTGGCGAGTGGGTGAGAGGAAATTTTGAGCCCTGAAAATGCTAAGACAATTTTTATATATAGATCTTGTTTATTCAGCATTTCTCAACATATTCGCTGTCAATCTCCAGGCATTTTTTAAAGTGGTGCACTTATGTCTCCAAAAAACCCTGAAAATCATCTTCTCTCAATGTAGCTCCATCTCCAGTGACAAACGCCTCGAAGTCGGCAGACTTACCATTAGGGATGTGCGTTTCGGGTTTCGGAATTTCGGAATTTTCACAAAATTTCCCGATTCGTGTCTTCGGATTCGGCCGAATTTCCGAATCGGATCGGACCCGAAAACCGACAGATCCGAAAAGTTTTCCGAGCCGAAACGAAAAATTTTCGGATTCTTCGAATGGACTTGAAATGTGTCAAATCGAAATTTATTTTTGCTCTATTCATGATTTCGGTTCCATTCGTGATTTCGGTTCCATTTCGTTAATTCTGGAAATCGTATATTTAACTATTATCGGTTATATCGCTGATTCTGTAAATTTTGTATTTGTATATGCGTATCACTTGTTTCTTGTGGCATTCGGGTCAGTTTAGCGTTTTTTAAATCGTTTTGTTCATTTTTTTTGTTCCTTGGCTTTCATACCATTTTAATATGATTAAATAAAGTAAACCATAGTAGTTTACGTCAAAACGAATAGATTTAGACACTTTGAAACGAGGAGAACAGACGTTCTGAAAAAAAACGAAAATTTCCGATATCACGAAAAGTCGATACAAAAAACGAGCAGAGTGACCCGAAAACACGAAAAATGGTCGATATTCCGAAAAAAAAATGTACACGAAAAACGAGTCGAACCGAACCGAATAGAAACAGAAATCGTCCGAAACGAGCCGAATCGAAAATTTTAAACATCTGAACGAATCGAACCGAAAAAAAAATCGGTGCACAAGTCTACTTCCCATGATTGAATGAGACGAGGAACTTTTAGGCAAACTCAGCTCCAGCAGTTTTTGTTCTGTGTTCAACAAAACGTGGACGCAGCAGGTGTGTTCCTTGGTGAAGTCCAACTCGTCATGAAGAATCCTCAGCATGCTTGTTTTTGGAACGCTTGATTCTTCCACAAGCTTTTTGTTTCGGTTTGAGGTTGATGATCCAGAAATTTCCTCACCTTGGCCACCATGGTCTCATCCGTGAAGGTGTGTTTTCATCCCTCTCTTGGTTCATCACAGAGGTCAAAATGTCCAGAATTTGCAAAAGCACTTGTGGACCTTCTGGAGGTTAGAGGCTTCATCACCAAGATGGGTTTTGAGGTCTTCAAAGCACTGTTTCCGTAGAGAAAGATGTTCAGTTTTTGCTCCTTTGAGAATTTCAGTTCTACGCGCCGACCAAAGCACCTTTTGAGTCACCTCCCGTCTTGATGATCGTTTTAGGGGATATATTTTTTTCTTTACAAGGATTAGGAGGATGTAGCAGAGGCAAGAGATGGGGAGAACCCTAAAACCACTTTAATATGGACAGCCCATGTTGATACACCGTTACACACGTGGTAAGTGGTTTCGTCCAAAGCACCATACAATCCTGGCCAATGCACCAGGGATCCAGAAATACTAGTCCATGCTTGGTTCAAGCCGACAGGGCCCACATTGGCACAAAAAAACCTATACGTCTAAACACTGGCACCTTCTGATAGCCAAGAACATAATGGATCAGGAGCCGTGGAAGTGCTCGTGTTCTCTTCCAGCAGCCGGGGTGTTGTCGTTTGCTATCTTTTTGCGGTGTTTTTATTGTGCAGTGAAACGTATTTGTTTACACTTTCTGTATTGGGACTGAATAGCCTCATTTTTACATCCGGAACATCTGCTTCCCATCCCTACCATCTGCAATCTCACAGGAGCGCGGGATGGAACAAAGTGTAACTTCACACAACAAATGTAAACTATACAGAGAGACTGTAGGGGTTACTCAGAAAGCACTGAAATTTCAGTGTCTTCTCGTTCGGCGCACTATAGTGCGCTTTGGCGATAACAGTTTGCCGACCCTGCGGTGAATTCACTATTCACCGCAGGGTCCCCGAAGTGCGCCGAAGGCCGCCTATCACACTGGCGAACGCCACGAAGACTGCCAAAAAGACCGCTGACAGGCTAACGCCGCCAAACTGCAAATAGAAATAAAACGATACTCTGCTATTCTTCTATAAGGTGTTTAACCACTTCAATGTGGAGGACGCGCTCAGCGCGTCCTCCGCATTACCGCTGCTGTGCGGAGGACGCGCTGAGCGCGTCCTTCCATTGGGGTCAGTGTTCAGCCGGGTTCCGGCCGATCGCTGGCCCCCCCCGGTGCGGGCTGACATCCTCAATGTCAGCCGCGCATCCGGAACCGCAGCCGCTGGAATTAGGTGTCATCGCGGCAGTGCGATGACACCTAATTCAGGCGCCCCCCCCCGCATGTGTGGAGGAGGCGCCTGAAAGGGAGGGGGGAGGTCCTTCGGACCTCTATCCCTCCCGATCGTCGGAGTTGCGGGGGTTAACCCAGGCACCATTTGGAAGGGCACAGCCTGCCCTTCCAAATGGTGCCTGGCATTAACCCCTGGGGAGCTGGATCGTGAATCGGCGCTGAAAAGCGCCGGTTCGCGATCCTTTCCGGAGCTGGCCGACATCTTGGATGTTGGCCAAGCCTCCGGGAACTCCCCCTGAGGACTGGCGTCATCGTGCATAGCACGATGACGCCAGTCCTAGAGTTAACCCCTAACTGCCACCAACGGTGGAGATAGGGAGTTCCAATGAACTCCCTATCTCCCGATCCGTGGCAGCTAGGGGTTAATGTTTGGTATGGTTGGATCGGCCAGAGCATGGCCGTTCCAACGATACCAAACACGAATGTGAAAAAAGTTTTTTAAAAAAAATTTAAATTAAAATTAAAATTAAAATATATTTAAAAAAAATTATATAAAAAAAAAATAAACATTTTTTTTCTTTTTTTGTTTGTTAGTGTAGCAATATTGTTCCCATTTCAATTATAATGTGAACAATGATGCTGCACTAACGATTTTTGTATGCGGTGCGTTTGTTAAAAATCGCGTAATTTTCCCCCAAAAAAAATGTAACGAGACCCCATCTCTAATTTTTTTAACAAGCGCACCCCATACAAAATATAACCGCAATTGCTCGCATGTTAAAATGTGAAAAAAAACACTTTACACGTTGTAAATTATTGAAAATACATATTTTATTGCATTTTTTGTTATAATATACAGACATGACATAACGTATACATATAATAATGACATATTATGAATCTACCGAGTCTGACGGAAAGAACGATATATAATATGTCTGGGTCATATACTAAAATAAGCCTTCAAAACACGTTTAAACATGATGCGCAAAACCGGTAAAAATGACCTCAGCACAGAGGCGGGAAAAGCCTCAGCAGCGAAAGGGTTAAAACAATAAAAATGCATTAAAATGTGTCTAAATAATAATAATAATAAAAAGGTCTGTTACAGAATAAAAAAAAATGCCTTTGAAAAAAAATGGGAATCAAAATTTTTGTCTAAAACCAACAAAAAATACAACAAAATGTTCCAAAAATAAATAAATAAAAAGACTCTTTGCTGAAAGTGAAAAAAAATAAACGACTGAATAAAAAAATGGATAAAAACGATAATATTTTTTTTGCATTGAATCCTATGGGGATTCGCCTGTTTAAACCTGTCAAACGGAATCACCAAAAGTCAGGGCATTTCAATGACATTTCGGTGCAGTTCATCGTTCTCTGAAAGATTAACCATTACTTCTCTGTGGGATAATTTCACGGCCGCCAAAAATTGCTGAATTGTTTTTCTATTTCTCAGTTTAGTGAATAGACGAACTGACGCGAAATTGCACCGTATGGTGAAATTCACCGTTTGGAGCAGTTCGGTGGCAAGTTCCTTGTTTATTAAATAACACTTATTTTGTATCTATTTAGGCTAGGGTCAGATGAAAGCATTTTTCCCCGCGAACGTGAAAAAGTGCGTCCAAACGCATTGACGTATTTTTTCACGGAATGCGCAAAAACGGTCAGACGACGCGCATTTTCGGGCGTGATTTTGTACGGATCGTCAATAAAACTCTTTTTGCGTCTGGACGTTATGTAGGCTGGACATTAGCAGTGTCTGACGTCTCCTAATCACGCAAACACGCCGCTATGCCGCAGCTGCGCACTCAGTACGTCAGTACTAGCGGTTCAGCGTTCTCAAAAAAATGCGTTCAAATTCCACTTGCGTTGCACGGCCGGACTTTTGTGCAGCCGTACATCGTATATTGGCCGTCATTGCCCGTCATCTGCTGCTAGTGCGGCCGTAATTATGTGCGCCAGAACGCACGTTAAAAGTGCGCTGGTCTGACCCCAGCCTTATCTGTCCCCAGAAAACTGAAAGAGACCAAAACAGTCACATCGGCAATTTGACCATTGATTACATTATATATTATTTTCTTTTGACTGTCCAGCTTTGTTCCTCCTCCTGTTCTTTGAGATCCATTCACTCACAATCAGGACCTTGCTCTCCTTTTAATTACATGCGCAGATATGGTTAAACCTCCTGGGAATTTTAAATATAATCCTGTATAAGCATCATTTCTCTGGTTTTCAGTATGTCCTGGATTCAAGAACAATGTATTTCTGTAACGACTGTAACAATTCAAAGTAATAAAATGCAAGATATTAAAAATAACACAAATATACAGATTAACAGAAAATAAATATGTAGGAAATCTAGTCACTGTGTTACATGTTTATAGGTGCATTCTGTATATAGTCATTATGTTACATGTTTACAGGTGCATTCTGTATATAGTCACTATGTTACATGTTTACAGGTGCATTCTGTATATAGTCACTGTGTTACATGTTTATAGGTGCATTCTGTATATAGTCACTATGTTACATGTTTACAGGTGCATTCTGTATATAGTCACTATGTTACATGTTTACAGGGGCATTCCGTATATAGTCACTATGTTACATGTTTACAGGTGCATTCTGTATATAGTCACTGTTACATGTTTACAGGTGCATTCTGTATATAGTCACTATGTTACATGTTTACAGGTGCATTCTGTATATAGTCACTGTGTTACATGTTTACATGTGCATTCTGTATATAGTCCCTATGTTTACAGGTGCATTCTGTATATAGTCACTATGTTACATGTTTACAGGTGCATTCTGTATATAGTCACTATGTTACATGTTTACAAGCGCATTCTGTATATAGTCACTATGTTACATGTTTACAGGCGCATTCTGTATATAGTCACTGTGTTACATGTTTACAGGTGCATTCTGTATATAGTCACTATGTTACATGTTTACAGGCGCATTCTGTATATAGTCACTATGTTACATGTTTACAGGTGCATTATGTATATAGTCACTGTGTTACATGTTTACAGGTGCATTCTGTATAAAGTCACTATGTTACATGTTTACAGGTGCATTATGTATATAGTCACTGTGTTACATGTTTACAGGTGCATTCTGTATATAGTCACTGTGTTACATGTTTATAGGTGCATTCTGTATATAGTCACTATGTTACATGTTTACAGGTGCATTCTGTATATAGTCACTATGTTACATGTTTACAGGGGCATTCCGTATATAGTCACTATGTTACATGTTTACAGGTGCATTCTGTATATAGTCACTATGTTACATGTTTACAGGTGCATTCTGTATATAGTCACTATGTTACATGTTTACAAGCGCATTCTGTATATAGTCACTATGTTACATGTTTACAGGCGCATTCTGTATATAGTCACTGTGTTACATGTTTACAGGTGCATTATGTATATAGTCACTGTGTTACATGTTTACAGGTGCATTCTGTATAAAGTCACTATTTTACATGTTTACAGGTGCATTATGTATATAGTCACTGTGTTACATGTTTACAGGTGCATTCTGTATATAGTCACTGTGTTACATGTTTATAGGTGCATTCTGTATATAGTCACTATGTTACATGTTTACAGGTGCATTCTGTATATAGTCACTATGTTACATGTTTACAGGGGCATTCTGTATATAGTCACTATGTTACATGTTTACAGGTGCATTCTGTATATAGTCACTATGTTACATGTTTACAGGTGCATTCTGTATATAGTCACTATGTTACATGTTTACAAGCGCATTCTGTATATAGTCACTATGTTACATGTTTACAGGCGCATTCTGTATATAGTCACTGTGTTACATGTTTACAGGTGCATTCTGTATATAGTCACTGTGTTACATGTTTATAGGTGCATTCTGTATATAGTCACTATGTTACATGTTTACAGGCACATTCTGTATATAGTCACTGTGTTACATGTTTATAGGTGCATTCTGTATATAGTCACTATGTTACATGTTTACTAGACATGTGCATTCGTTTTAGTACTAAAACGATTTAGTCCGAATTTATGGATAATTTAGTTTTCGTATGACTCAAGAGATACGAAATTGCTCAGTACAAAAAACGAAAGAAACGAAAATAAAATGCACTACATTTTAGTTTCAGTCCTTTTTGTGATATTACATTGAGTGAAGGAGACCAGCAATGAAGAGCGCAACATCCGAAGTTCTGCACCCTCCACATGCCAATGCAGTAGGATGTTCTATACAGAGAGGGGTATTAATGAATGCAGGAGGATGTTCTAAACATTATACAGAGGAGTTTTTTTTTTTTTGCCCTTCAAATCCAGTGGCTGTGAGCGCTGAGATCCGCTGCTTGTTATATTATCTCTCAGTACAATGTATCAGGCTCAGCTGTTACAGTAACTGACTGTAACAGCGCTCAGAGTTTCAGTAAAACAAGGAAATAATATTGTTCTAACCTCTTATATATAAAAATATTATTTACTAGTTTTACTGAAACTCTGAGCGCTGTGATGAGCAGCAGTCAGTTACTGTAACAGCTTTGCCTGACACGGGGCAATATTACAATGTTGGTGCTAACTTAACCAGAGCTTTTGTAAACTGAAAACCTCCATAGGCTATAATGGCTCTGGGAAGTTTACAACAGCTCTGGTTAAGTTAGCACCAACTAATGTAATATGGCCCACATTGTGCTGAGTGAGAGATACTGTAACAAGCAGCGATCTCAGCACTCTGAGGAGCCACTACAATAGTAATTGTATCCACTGGTTTTCGGATGAATGAAATTAGTTTTCATACTAAAGAACTGAAAACGAATTTCTGTAGCAACTAAATAAATTGCATTTTAGGACTAATCCATTAGTTCAAAACGAAATTTTGTGCTGTGCACATGTCTACTAGACATGTGCATTCGTTTTAGTACTAGAATGATTTAGTCAGAATTTTGGGATAATTTAGTTTTCGTATGACTCAAGAGAAACGAAACTGCTCAGTACAAAAAACGAAAGAAACTAAAATAAAATGCACTACATTTTAGTTTCAGTCCTTTTTGTGATATTACATTGATGAGTGAAGGACACCAGCAATGAAGAGCGCAACATCACACATCCGAAGATCTGCACCCTCCACATGCCAATGCAGTAGGATGTTCTATACAGAGAGGGGCATTAATTAATGCAGGAGGATGTTCTATACATTATACAGAGAGGGGTATTAATGCAGGGGGATGTTATATACATTATACAGAGAAAGGTATGAATTGAGGAGGATGTTCTATACAGAGAGGGACATTAATTAATCCAGGAAGATGTTCTATATATTATACAGAGAGGGGTATTAATTAATGCAGGTGGATGTTGTATACATTATACAGAGAGGGGTATTAATTAATGCAGGAGGATGTTCTAAACATTATACAGAGAGGATGCTTTTTTTTCAGCCCTTTAAATCCAGTGGCTGTGAGCGCTGAGATCAGCTGCTTGTTACATTATCTCTCAGTACAATGTATCAGGCTCATTTGTTACAGTAACTGACTGTAACAGCGCTCAGAGTTTCAGTAAAACAAGGAAATAATATTGTTCTAACCTCTTATATATAAAAATATTATTTACTAGTTTTCCTGAAACTCTGAGCGCTGTGATGAGCAGCAGTCAGTTACTGTAACAGCTTTGCCTGACACGGGCCAGTATTACAATGTTGGTGCTAACTTAACCAGAGCTGTTGTAAACTGAAAACCTCCATAGGCTATAATGGCTCTGGGAAGTTTACAACAGCTCTGGTTATGTTAGCACCAACTATGTAATATGGCCCACATTGTGCTGAGAGTGAGAGAACCTGTAACAAGCAGCGATCTCAGCCCTCTGAGGAGCCACGACAATGGTAATTGTATCCATTGGTTTTCGGATGAATGTAATTAGTTTTCATACTAAAGAACTGAAAACGAATTTCTTTAGCAACTAAATAAATTGCATTTTAGGACTAATCCATTAGTTCAAAACGAAATTTTGTGCTGTGCACATGTCTAATGTTTACATGTGCATTCTGTATATAGTCACTATGTTACATGTTTACAGGCGCATTCTGTATATAGTCACTATGTTACATGTTTACAGGCGCATTCTGTATATAGTCACTGCGTTACATGTTTACAGGTGCATTCTGTATATAGTCACTATGTTACATGTTTACAGGCGCATTCTGTATATAGTCACTGTGTTACATGTTTACAGGTGCATTCTGTATATAGTCACTATGTTACATGTTTACAGGTGCATTCTGTATATAGTCACTGTGTTACATGTTTACAGGTGCATTCTGTATATAGTCACTGTGTTACATGTTTACAGGTGCATTCTGTATATAGTCACTATGTTACTTGTTAACAGGTGCATTCTGTATATAGTCACGATGTTACATGTTTACAGGTGCATTCTGTATGTATTCACTATGTTACATGTTTACAGGTGCATTCTGTATATAGTCACTGTGTTACATGTTTACAGGTGCATTCTGTATATAGTCACTATGTTTCATGTTTACAGGCGCATTCTGTATATAGTCACTGTTACATGTTTACAGGTGCATTCTGTATATAGTCACTATCACTATGATACATGTTTACAGGTGCATTCTGTATATAGTCACTATGTTACATGTTTACAGGTGCATTCTGTATATAGTCAGTGTTACATGTTTACAGGTGCATTCTGTATATAGTCACGATGTTACATGTCTACAGGTGCATTCTGTATATAGTCACTATGTTACATGTTTACAGGTGCATTCTGTATATAGTCACTATCACTATGATACATGTTTACAGGTGCATTCTGTATATAGTCACTATGTTACATGTTTACAGGTGCATTCTGTATATAGTCAGTGTTACATGTTTACAGGTGCATTCTGTATATAGTCACGATGTTACATGTCTACAGGTGCATTCTGTATATAGTCACTATGTTACATGTTTACAGGTGCATTCTGTATATAGTCAGTGTTACATGTTTACAGGTGCATTCTGTATATAGTCACGATGTTACATGTCTACAGGTGCATTCTGTATATAGTCACTGTGTTACATGTTTACAGATGAACTCTGTATCGATGTATGTTAATAGAGAACTCTTGAGTGAATTTAGACTGGGGGAAGATTTGATGGCGTCTGGGAGTTTATTCCATAATTATGGTGCTCTGTAGGAAAATGAGGATCGAGTCACTTTCTTATAAATAAATGAGAGATTCAGGAAACATACCTCCTCCAATGCTAGGCACACCCCATTGCAACATGCGCTGGAAGCAGCTGCTAGGTGGCAGCACAACCACCATCAAGGTAAATCACAGCACTTACAGTATGTAGTGAATCTCGGCGCTGAAATCTATAAAATGAGGCAGTGAAATAATTTCAAGACGAGTCCGTTAAATGTGTGACGGACCCCTACACTATGGTTCCATGGTAAAGAAGCTGCAAATTTGTCACGTGCCACATGACATGTCTTTCTGGTGACGTTTTAAAAAAGGAGCAGAGATTAAATATGACTCGGTCAGACTGAGCATGTCTAAAGTGACCTCAAAAGGGGCAGATTTTAAAACCGTCCCAAATCCTTGACATGCTCAGTTATACACAGCATCTCCATAAAGTTATTTGTGTATGATTATTGTTATTATCTCCAGCGGTTACAGGTGGAGGCTCGCTCTAACTCACCCTGTGTACTAGCTTGCATGGCCACAACCACCAGCATGAGTACTGAGTAACCACACTGTAATGTTAGATGTTTCTGAATTATTACTCCCATGATGATTCCCTGGCCATCTATTGCATTGAAGGAATTCTGGGAATGGTAGGCATCAACATCTGGCAGGCTGCGAGTCTGAAAGCCATGATATAAATCCACCGCCTGTTTCCACCGCTCAACAGGTGCAGGGAGGACCATGTTACTGTGTGTTGATGGTTAATGATAAAACAGATTCCTTCTAATAATATAAAGTATTGTTTTGGTTTTTTTGTAGGTACGTTGAAAAATTATGGACAATAAAGCCATGTATTTACATACCTCTGAAGAAAAGGAAAATGGATCTATATTTGAGGAATCATTTGATGGGAAGAACCTTTCTAAGATGAACCTCTGCGAGAGCTGTGAGTATACTGATGACTTTAAGTTACTATATATACACCTGGCCATGGAACAGCTGAGAAGCCAATTGTCCCATTACCTTTGGTCCCTTAACAAGTGGGAGGCACATCTGCAAACTGCTGTAAGTCCTACACCGTTCACCTGAGTTGGATGTACATACCCTCAAATTAAAGCTGACAGTCTGCAGTTAAAGCACATTGTGTTTGTTTCATTCCAACTCCATTGTGGTGGTGTATAGAGCCAAAGATGTTACAATTGTGTCCATGTCCCAATATATATATATATAGAAATGGTTACTGCCAAATACGCTACGATCCGTCTCATAAGTGTAATGAATTCAGGCGCCAGGATTATTTTTTTCACCAGACGCACCTCTCGTACCTCCCCCTTCTGCCGGTCCCTCCATTGGCTTCCTGTACGTTTCAGGATACAGTTTAAAATCCCGACGCTCACGTTCAAATCACTCCATAACTCAACCCCCCTTACATGTCTTTGTTACTCCCCACGCACCTCCCATCCAGACAAATCCGGTCAACGGGCGACCTCCGCCTGTCCTCTGTCTACACCCACACTGCCAACTCTCACCTCCAAGACTTCTCAAGGGCAGCACCAGTCCTGTGGAATGACTTGCCTCGCCCTATCAAACTCTCCCCTAATCTTCGGGCCTTCAAGAAATCCCTCAAAACCCATCTCTTCAGATTATGTACTGCATCACTGATGCAACTCATCCCTCTGCTCACTGACTCACACATGATTGAAGCTGCTTCTATGGCTCCACTGTAACGATGGGGGTCAGGGATCTGACCTGACAGAGAGGGGTGTGAGCCTAATGAGCAGTGAAAATAGACCATGAGCCTGAACTAGAAAAATAAATATATATTATTTATTCTAGGAACCAAGAACTTAAACCAAGAGCAGGGAATACAGAACATAAATACAATGAACAGAGCCTTTAACCTCAAGGCAAGAAATATAAAGAAAACCAGATATAAACAAATAGGCAACTAAACATGGGAAGCAGAACTAAACATGGGAAGCAGAACTAAACATGGGAAGCAGAACTAAACAAGGGAAGCAGAACTAAACAGGGGAAGCACAACTAAACATGGGAAGCAGAACTAAACATGGGAAGCAGAACTAAACATGGAAAGCACAACTAAACATGGGAAGCACAACTAAACATGGGAAGCACAACTAAACATGATACTACAAGAAGGCAAGAAAAACAGGACTGACCTAAATCGGGGCAAACCAGACAATGAGCTTGTAGAACGACAGACAAAACTGGGCAGGATAAATCTAGAGCAAGGCAAACCAGACATAAACCTGTAAACAGAATGAACAGGTAGACAGGCTTAACAGGATTAATCTAGACCGGGGTAAAACCAGACATGAGCTTGAAGACAGACAGACTGAATTTAATGGATGATTCAGGATGAATGAGACCGCACCCTACTAAGGGAGTGGTCTCCATTTATACAAAATGGTCCAGGGTGAACCAATGGAGTCCAGGTACAGATCAGGCTAGGAATCCAAGAAATGAACGAAATGAAAAAGTCCAAAAGCAGCAATGTCTACTACTGCCAGAGGGGGCGCCAGTGACCCAGGACATCACACCCACCATTCCCAAACCACTGGCACCAATGATCCTGCTGTCCAGTAAAACTCCCCTGGTCTTCTTCAACCCCAATCCCTCTAGATTGTAAACTCCTATGAGCAGGGCCCTCTACACCTCTTGTTTCCATCCTATGTCCGTGTATATGTATTTCGTTCCATTTGGTTATTGTAAAGCGCTGCGCAAACTGTTGGCGCTATATAAATGAGGACAATAATATAGACTTTGACATCTGTCCTTAAAGGGACACTCTACACTATGGCTGTCAAACTTCGGTCCCTCAGATGTTGATGGCCTACAATTCCCAGAATCCTTTGAATTTAACAGATGGCCAGGGAATTATGGGAGTTGTGGCTCAGAAACATATGGGAGGCGGAGTTTGATGGCACTGCTCTACGCAGGGGGTGACCTATCCTGGATTAAGGTGATTTTTATTAAAGAAACAAAAGGGTTAAACGGGAGGAAGGAGTGCAGAAGGGATCAGCAGAGAATATTGTTTAACCCCTTCATTCCCACCCCTTCTAGTTTTAACCCTATAGGATCCATCTGTGTCCGGCTTTAGAGATAGCTTAGTGGTTAGGGCTCCAACTGCAATATATATGCTTCTATGGTTGTAGTTCATCACAAGATGATATGACATCATCTCTAGACCTCCAGCAGTGAGCACCTTGTGATGTCATGGATGATATTAAAGCGGCAATAAATAGAAAACCAAAAAATGTATTTCTAAAAATGAAAAAGTCTCACGCAGTGCAAAAACAATTCAGAGAACCGAGGGTTAAATGCAGAAACTAAAAACAAGTATTACTTTTAGCACAAAGTAACAGAGCATTCAGAATAATCCAGAGTTTTCCCCCAAATGGTGTTACATTGTCCAGAGCTGTGTGTTTTGTGCTGTTGGACCACCCAGCGCTCCATCCCTCCAGTGCTGGTGTTAATCTGATGCTGGGGGAAAGCTCTGGTCATGGTCTCACAACTCGACCCAATGCAGGGAATCAGATCCACGTTGGATTTCTATCAAGC
This sequence comes from Leptobrachium leishanense, assembly GCA_009667805.1. NCBI lineage: Eukaryota > Metazoa > Chordata > Amphibia > Anura > Megophryidae > Leptobrachium > Leptobrachium leishanense. The sequence continues at coordinate 43,190,792 of CM019066.1, read as the reverse complement.
GAACATACGATTATTGGATTGTGTTCTTTCGCTCTTTCTCTGGCCGGGAGAATAAGAATCCTGCTTTTCTTACAAAATATATAAGTTGCCAGTTCATTGCATAATGTTCCAAAGGTGGAATCGGTGAGTCGCGTTTCCCGCGTCGGACGCTTGTGACTCGTCAAGAAACTTCTTCTCTGTGATTACTCTAAAACAGGTTTGGAAACTCGACGGGGAGCTAAGCGAATGGTGGGCGATGTTACGTGACCCCTAATATAATGTAATATATAGAAATAATACAAGAAATGAAAAGATACAATTTCCTCATGTTTATATAACTATGCAATGTTTCAACCCTAAACTGGCCTTTCTCAAGCCCCCTGGCCAGTTCATGGCCAAAACGTTACTGACTTCCCAATAGACCTACGCTGTCTGAAACTTATGTGAAGCGCCTGAACCTTCCTCTTTGTTGTGTATGTATGGTGGGAGCCTGGGCATGCTCTGATTCTCAGGAGCAACTAAGTGAGTGCCTATCCTATTTTAGGTTCTTTTTCAGAGTGCCTCTCTCCTCCTTACCCCAGGGAAATGAAAGTTACTCCTGGTGTAGTGTACATGGACTGGAGTATGGATAAAAGCGACATTACGGCCCCTTAGGCCTTAACCATGCCATGATTTATGAGTAAGGCCTTAAAAGTCAAAACGTGCCTTTATCCATACTCCAATAAAGATCCACATACACCACACCATGACTGCCTCTCATTTTGCTGGAATATGTGTCTAGGGCATAGCAGCGCCCTGTGGGAGAGCACCGGTGTATGGTTGGTGTGCAAGGAAGAGCTCTTGTATCTCATAGCTCAACTCTAATCACTTGTTCACTGAATCAATCGTCTTTACTCTTATCTATTCACATATGATTCTGTGTCAGCTTTCACAGCCTACAGTTATGATACGGCTGAAAGTCAACCTGAAAGCCTTGTTGGTCTGCCCATCCCCTGTGGGTGTTGTCCCATTGAAAACTCTAAATAAATTCAGTCTAAGTTCTGTGATCACTCTAAAAGGAACTCCGGCTATTGACTGGGTGGGATTGGGTCAGAATCAGTGCTCTTTCTTGATACTTAGGCTAGGGTCAGACGAACGCATTTTCGCGTTGTCTGTGAAAAAGTGCGTTCGAACGAATGGACGTATGTTTTCACGGAGTACGCGATACCGGTCATACTATGCGCATTTTTCGTCCGTGATTTTGTACGGATCATCAATAAAACACTTTGTGCATCTGGACGTTATATAGGCTGGACATTAGTAGCGTCTGACATCTCCAAATCACACACACACACCGCTAGCGGACGCAGCGCACTCTGTACGTCTGTACTAGCGGTTTTACGTTCTCGAAAAAATGCGTTAATTTTCCACTTGCGTTGCGCAGCCGGACTTTCGTGCGACCGTACTTCGTATATTGGCTGTCATTGCCCGTCATTTGCTGCTAGTGCGGCCGTGATTATGTGCGCCTGCACGCGCGTTCGCACTGCCTCAGTCTGACCCTAGCCTTACAGCGAGAGGGAGACTTTCTGCACGGGGATACCTTTACTTTCCCTGACATTTACAGGGTTATACAAAGAGCACCGAAATTCATTTTTTCGACCCTGTGTTGAATTCAGCATTCACTGCAGGGTCCCTGAAGTGCAGGGAAAAGCCGCCAACCCTGTCTGAAAAACCGCCACAAAAACCGCCAAAATTAAAGAAAAAACTGCTGCAAAACCGACAAAAAATGCTGAACGCACCCGGCAATCCTCCATAAAACCCCCCAGATTAATCCGAAAAAAGTGGGTAATACGTCAAACAGAGCGCCGTCCAGCTGCTGGAAAAAAATGACGCACGGGGGAGGGAGGACCCAGACACACCAACACTGGAATTAACATATAAAGTACTATGATTATTAATAAAAAGGTCTGTGACAGAAAGGGAAAAAATCTATTTAAGTAAAAAATATCAGAAACATTTTTTTCGCCAAAGATATATCCCAAGAAATGCCTAAAAAATCCTAAAAAAATAAATAAATAAAGAGACCTTTTGCTCCAAATTAAAATAATAAATGGTTTAATAAATATTTAATAAAAACGGGAATTTTTTTTCCATTGAAACCTATGGGATTTGCCTGATTAAACCTGCCGAATGAAAACACCAAACGGCAGGGCATTTCACTAACATTTCTCTGCTGTTCAATGTGAATAGATTAACCATTGATTCTCTATGGGGGATTTCACTGCCGCCGAACAGGCACCGTATTTCGCTGACAGTTTGCCAGTATTTGGCGAATTTCCAACTTTTTGAATAGCCGAATGAACTCGAAATTGCACCGTACAGGGAAATTAACCGTTTGGTGCAATTTCGGAGGCAATTCGGCTCTCTCTGAATAACCCCTTAGATTTAACTCCGTCATTCTAAGGACCAGTTTAGGTCGGGTTTATCTGGTTAGGTTTTCGTGCTGGGGTTACCATCATCCATTACAATAGGAATGACTGTATAAAATACTCAGAACCTCCGAACATTCATTGACCCCTAAACTAAAAATGTCTGGAAATCAGTAAATGGAACCCCCTAAGAACAGTGACTCGAAGTGAGGATTCAGAAGCGACGAACGAGGAAAGAGTGAATTGGTAAGTTATAGAGCATTCGTATATAAGAATGGCGTAACCCCTTTAACAGTGTGACGGCCTCGGTGCAACAGGGGCAACCCCACACACAATACCAGAAATGCTCTAATTCACGATCTGTACCAATCTCTGCTAGATTTTGCAATGGTGACCGCTGGAGATCCGAACCAGACCCAATTATGAGTCCTTGTAATGGCTGGGTTTTCAATGTGTCTAAGCCAGAACCTCAGATAATACCATCATGCAATGATATACCGGTCCTTATAATGTCTGAATTACACAAGAAAACACAGTCTGTATAGATCAAGGTCGGGAATACAGATAGGACAAGCCAGGTGGGTCAACAGAGATGCTACTATATACAAGGTCGAGAACTAAACTGTGTCTGTACACTAGGGATACATAGATATACGTGGTCACGATTGAATAAAGCCAGGTCTGTATATTAGGGATACAGAGATATACGTGGTCAGGAATAAAGTCGAGCCAGTACATTAGGGACACAGAGATATAGGTGGTCTGGTAGAAAGCTGGGCCGTTACACTAGGGATATTGTAATGTAGGTGGTCAGGAATAAAGCCGGGTCGGTACATTATGGATACAGAGATATAGGTGGCCAAGTAGAAAGCCGGGCTGTTACGCTAGGGATATTGTAATGTAGGTAGGTGGTCAGGTATAAAGCAGGGTTGGTACAATAGGGATAAAGAGATGTAGGTGATCAGGAATAAATCCAGGTCAGTACGTTTAGGGACACAGAGTTATAGATGGTCAGGTAGAAAGTCGGGCCATTACACTAGGGATATTGTAATGTAGGTGGTCAGGAATAAAGCCGGGTCGGTACATTAGGGATACAGTGATATAGGTGGTCAGGTAGGAAGCCGGGCCGTTACACTAGGGTTACTGTAATGTGGGTGGTCAGGAATAAAGCTGGGTCGGTACATTAGGGATACAGCGATATAGGTGGTCAGGTAGGAAGCCGGGCCATTACACTAGGGTTACTGTAATGTAGGAGGTCAGGAATAAAGCAGGGTCGGTACATTAGGGATACAGCGGCATAGGTGGTCAGGTAGGAAGCCGGGCCGTTACACTAGGGATACAGAGATGTAGGTGGTCAGGAATAAAGCAGGGTTGGATTATTAGGGATACAGAGATATAGGTGGTCAGAAATAAAGCCGGGCTGGTACAATAAAGATACAGAGATATATTTGGCCAGGACATTCCACTGGGATTACTGCGATATACTGTATGTGGTCGAGTATTCAGCTGGGTTGGTACACCGAAATAGAATATAGCCAATACAATGCCCTGATGGTTAGAAAAACCACAGCAGGGAAATGAACATGTTCCCAGTTTGGGCTTAAATAGTTGTACTAGTTAACTACTGTGAGGTCATCTTGGTGTGCCAGAACGTGCTCACTCTATAGCACTGAAATACCAGATGTATCTCAACATCACTACATTCAGGGAGGTCCTAAAAGGGCACAGAATATGAGCGTTCTGCGGCAGGCGGAATGCCAGAATGGTGCGAGGAGCATCATTGCTCACTGAGATGGTGAGAGGACAGGACAAGGCTGTGAAACGGGCACCCAAATGGTATCGAGCAGTGCGTCGGACCAAGGTGCATCACTACAACAACGCAGAAGGGCAGGTGGGTCTGTCAAACAGTACATTTACAGAACCTTGGAACATAGAATTACTTAAAATTAACAGTTAAAACCCCTCATGGTTGAACACAGCGGATTGCTGCTCTCTTCCTTGGTTGAAGCCACCCAACATGACAGCCATGAAGAAATAAATAACAGGGTGTGATACATCCATACATCATAAACATCCACTCTGTGCCAAACTTTCCAAATTACAGTGTTATGTTCTGCCGGGAAGGAACAGTGTAAACATTGGATGTTTCTGATGTTATCGAATGCTCTTACACAATTTGTTCATGCACGCTTTATTTTCCTCTTCCATCTTTTGGAGGATATGGGACCTGACATCCAGCAGCTGGCTGAGAGTTACACAACTGTTAACTGGAAGAGTCTCTGCCCGTTCAATGAGCTATTTGGGTTTACGGATCGTGTGAAGTTCACTCTCTCCGCCAGATTTATCCTAATGTGTTTGAAAGGCGACGCAGCGTCGTGAATGTTGGCTTATCGACAAGTCTTGAAAAGGCTACGTTGGTGCTGGAGAACGTACCAGCTCAGGAACTCAGGTTTTGCCTCAAGAGAACAAAATGAACATGCTTCGGTGTAAACACACGATGTGCCAAGTCTGCCCAAAACCTTCCGCAATGATATTTTCAATTCCCGTGTTACCAGTGACTTCACGTTACAGTTATTTAACTTTATTTTAAAGGAGCATTTAGTCCACGCCGATTGCTCGGAACCGATAATTAAACATGGGACCTTGACCTGCACGAATCTCAACTGGAGAATAAAACTGTCTGAGCAGGATACATGTTTGTTTAGAGCTCACAGATACTTCTATAGGTTTCAGAACCACTCGATATGTACAGTTTACAGTACAGGAGGGCTGTTTGTAGAAACATATTTACAGCAATGGGTGCATTTTTTGACCATGCCGGAGATGCTAGTCCAACTTTGAAGCAAGTTTGGGAACAGGGCCCAACATTCTCGTGAAGAACCAAAATGAGCAAGCAAAACGAAAACATAAATCATCTGGAAATACGGAATAGGAGACTTCCTTTTTCTTTTCTTCAATACTGTGGAATTTGACGAGGCCAATTCGACGCTTATTGTCGTCTTTTGCCGACGTCCGATAACTGCCTCATCGACTCAAATTTCGGCAAAATACAGTGAATATTCGATAAATAGTAAATTTCCCCTAAGTGTGCTCAACCCACGTTTGGACCAAGGAGTAGGAGATTAGAATTGGTTTTATGAGGGAATCCGCCTTATAAACCTTTGAGGGGGTTGAGTGCAAGCAACCATTCTCCTCTGATTTTAATGTAGTTTTTTTTGCGAAAGGATACATTGAGATTTCTCTCGCTTTCAAGTGTGTCCTGGGTGGCGAGTATGTACTGATGGGTGTCTTGCCCAAGGACACTTGCCGGAGAGGTGCTCTTACTGGGATCGAACCCAAGTCTCTAAAGGCTCTCTCCATGCAGACGCAGTGATGTTACCTCTACTCCACCCAGCCGTTACCTCCACCCAGACAGTGCATGTGTTCTCTGCCCTTAATGGGATACTCGAAGGTTATAACTGGAGTGGGGAAATGGAGAGGGTAAACATTAGACATGTGCACAGCACAAAATTTCGTTTTGAACTAAGGATTAGTCCTAAAATGCAATTTATTTAGTTACTAAAGAAATCGTTTTCAGTCTTTAGTATGAAAACTAATTTCATTCATCCGAAAACCAATGGATACAATTACTATTGTAGTGGCTCCTGAGAGGGCTGAGATCGCTGCTTGTTACAGTATCTCTCACTCTCAGTACAATGAGGCCATATTACATAGTTGGTGCTAACTTAACCAGAGCTGTTGTAAACTTCCCAGAGCCATTATAGCCTATGGAGTTTTCAGTTCACAACAGCTCTGGTTAAGTTAGCACCAACATTGTAAAACTGCCCCGGTCAGGCAAAGCTGTACAGTAACTGACTGCTGCTCATCACAGCGCTCAGAGTTTCGGTAAAACTAGTAAATAATATTTTATATATAAGGAGGTAGAACAATATTATTTCCTTGTTACTGAAACTCTGAGCGCTGTTACAGTCAGTTACTGTAACAACTGAGCCTGATAAATTGTACTGAGAGATAATGTAACAAGCAGCCGATCTCAGCGCTCACAGCCACTGGATTTAAAGGCTGAAAAAAAAAGGATCCTCTCTGTATAATGTTTAGAACATCCTCTGCATTAATTAATACCCCTCTCTGTCAATGTATACAACATCCACCTGCATTAATTAATACCCCTCTCTGTATAATATATAGAACATCCTCCTGAATTAATTAATGTCCACTCTGTATAGAACATCCTCCTCAATTTATACCTTTCTCTGTATAATGTATAGAACATCTCCTGCATTAATTAATGTTCCTCTCTGTATAGAACATCCTACTGATTGGCATGTGGAGGTGCAGAACTTCGGATGTTGCGCTCTTCATTGCTGGTCTCCTTCACTCATCAATGTAATATCACAAAAAGGACTGAAACTAAAATGTAGTGCACTTATTTTAGTTTCTTTCGTTTTTTTTACTGAGCAGTTTCGTTCTCTTGAGTCATACTAAAACAATTATCCCAAAATTCTGACTAAATCGTTTTAGTACTAAAACGAATGCACATGTCTAGTAAACATTAATCCTTCCTGGCTCCCTCTGCACCCCTTGTTAACCCCATGGTATTCTTAAGACTCTCCTTGATTCCAATGCCACAATCCATTGGTATTGCATCGGACCTGACATTCTGCAGCTTCCTTTCAAGATTCAGATGTCACATAACCATCGACAACCTAAACATCCGAGCGAGTGTCCAGCCAATCAAATGGCTCTGCATGTGAGTTCAATGAGAGCCATTGGCTGGAGATGTCCCTGAAAGAGTCCAGCATCTGGAAGATGATTCTTGAAGCTGAGGACAACAAATTGCGCATACACAGGTATGGTCAGACATAAAAACAGGGCACCGGTTAGGAGACTCACCTTTACTCCAGCTGGACGGATGTGACCTATGGCAATTTGCTCTCAAGATGAAAATATTGCGTGACTGGCAGTAGAATGGACAGTCCAGTGAATACCCTGCTCATCCTGTGGCTCTCGCTCTCTATGACAGCATAGAGGGCCATTGGCTGGAGATGAGCTACGCTTGGTGGATCTGATCCCCGAAGGTCAGATCAGCGGTTGTTGATCTCAACACTTGGGTGAAGCTAATCCCCCCCCCCATACTCGGAGTGCTGAATTAGCCCTCCATGACTCCCTACCAGAGGGAGATGGATGTAGACACTCAGGTAACTGAGCACCCAAATTACACTGAATTATCATACCGTCTAGAAGTGTCCTTTTTATAGTGTCAATCAAAGCCTCATCTTCGCATTGTAATGTCTGTAAATTTCCCATGATCCAGTATTGTTTGCCAGCACCTGCTCCGTCTAGGACCGCGCGAGGTCGCAGGAACAGCGTAATGCGAGTCAAGTCCAGTGGGGCTTCCCAGAAGTTAGCAGATGAAGCTGGGGAGGTCAGAGCACCCGGGGCATGATCCAGTACCATTTTGGATTCCGGTGGTCGAAGTGAGTGCTCTTCCACAGGTGATAGGAATTGCCGTTGTCCAATGTTGTACGGTCCTGCCTCGGTTTCCCCTGTCACAGGAGTCTGGAGAGTCTTTTGGGACTTTCCCATGTTGGATATAACGTTCTGATTGCTGTTTATTCAGGCGATAGAAGCTGAGCTCGCATACTAGGCGGCCATTTTCCTATTGGTCTAGGCCACGCCCCTGTCAGTATATTTTTCCACTGATCTCTATATAATGTGGGTAGAATCAAATGGCAAACAAAACAGAAACAAGAGGCAAAGAGAAGGCTTAGTCATAATGGAGGACACGATTTGGCTATTAATTCGCTACATTTTGCAATTTTAACGTTTTCATAACTATTTTAATTCTTGGACCTCATACTGTATGCGAGAGCTGGAAGGGTGGAATTCGGGCATCTCTGCTATTACACCGAAGGCTTTAAACGTAAATCTAGTGCTCTGTAATCATCCGCTGTGCCCCTCAGGTTAATAGAAAACAGTCGCATTGTATAAGCCTGGGATGAACAAAATCTGAGTTTAATATATTTTACATTAGTCAGGCATTTAAACTCCGCATTATTATGTCTATAGTGCCGTCCGAAGCAGAGTAAATCTCCCCGGCCACATATCAACAGATGAGATCAGTCATGTTCGCCTGGCGCGTGCGAGTATGACACAAAAAGAATTATTAATCTGGACCAGCGCCTCTGATTAAAGGGCAGGGCCGACGACTCGAGCGCTTTAACACCAAAAACAAGTATTGAATTAATTAGTAGACATGTGCAATTCTTTTTGTAACAAATAGGTTTTTGTCTGAATTTTTGCTTATTCGTAGAGTCGGACCGATCTGAAAATGCGAATAGAAGAAGGAACGAAAATAACTAATATCCGACAATCCAAATAGAACGAAAATACAAAAAATCAAATACACAAAAGACAGAAAATCCGAATCGACGGAAGAACAAAAAAACTAAAAATAACAAATGCATTATATTTCTATCGGATTCATTATGATCCATTCGATTTTTTTAGAGGGGCAGTGTTATTGTCTATCTCTGGCCAATCAGCTTGTTCTTTTTGTGTCTGAGTCAGGCTGCATTACAGAGAAGGGGGTTAGAAACATAGAAACATAGAAAAATGTCGGCAGATAAGAACCTTTCGGCCCATCTAGTCTGCCCAATTACATGGATACTTTACCTGGATTTATCTTTTGTTTAGGATAGTTAGGATAGGGTTGTTTTATACTTTTCTGTAGTTGGTCGTGTGAGACCGAGAGTAACTGGTAGTAGTACTGGTCAAGCTCTTGAATAGACGATCAGAGCTCATGGCAGGCAGCTTAGGATACCAGGTGAATAGAGGAGCAGAGGTCGGGGCAGGCAGCTTAGGATACCAGGTGAATAGTGGAGCAGAGATCAGGGCAGGCAGCTTAGGATACCAGGTGAATAGAGGAGCAGAGATCGGGGCAGGCAGCTTAGGATACCAGGTGAATAGAGGAGCAGAGATCGGGGCAGGCAGCTTAGGATACCAGGTGAATAGAGGAGCAGAGGTCAGGGAGGGCAGCTTTGGATCACCGTTGAATCGACGAGTAGAGCTTGGGACTGGCGGCTGAGAAACATAGGCTGAAGGAAAATCTGGGCTGTGGACAGGCAAACAGAGTTCAGGAGAGGTCAATAAGGTGGCAGGTCAGGTCTTACACAAATGATCAAAATAGTATTAGTAGTATCAAGCAATAACCCTCTTTAGTTTTTGGGAAATTTGCCATTGATAGTGCCAACTTTGTATGTTGAGCTAGAAGATAGGTTGGAGGTGACATACTATTGTGTCCTCAGCACAGATTTCCATATTGATGTGCGTGCGCTTGACTTAGAAGACGACCCACCTCTTGGTAACAGCTCTTGGGGCTCACAGATACATAAACAATGCACATACTGCCTAATCAGCATACTGCCTACACACTACAAACACAACACACAGTGCACGCACTACATACAAAGCACACTGAACAGTACAGCTATACTGGCCTATAGGAGACTGGCAATGGTGGCACCCAACAGTCAGAAGAGCACCAGTACAAACATGACTGGTGACATACAATGTTGGCATGATTTTGTGTTTTGGGGTAGGGCATCCAAACACCCACCTTTCTGTAATGGTTTTCAGTTGGCTTTCGGTTACTTGTTGGGTTGGGGGTAGGCGTCTCATAGATTGTTATGGTTCGGGCATCTCATTGGGCATAGGATAGAACTTTGCTGTTTCAGCAGTGTTTGTTGAGAGACTTTATTGATGAAAGACTGTTTTTGTTTAGAATCCAAATTTTGAAGAACATAATGGTACCAGGCACTCCAATGGATACGTCCATTTAGTGAAGAAACTCATGATGCAAAATTTCGGTCGACACAGCAACGCATTTCTGAAATGTGTCCGAAGTCCTGCGTCAAGAATTTCTTCAAAAAAATGGACATATCCATTGGAGTGCCTGGTACCTTTATGCTCAACAACGTAGAGAGCTGACGGCCTCTCTGGTCCCAAGAGTACACACTTCTATAAGGAAGTCGTATTAAAAATCTGCTTAATATTATATGTCCAGTATCCCGACCCAGTACATGTTATTGTAAAGCAGAGCCCGATACTAGAGGTCACTGGAATATAATGTAAGACATGCCCATGTTTCGAGTGGCAGCAGCATAGATATCGCCAGTGATGTCATAAGGTCAGATTTTAAAGTTCATATAAATGGTTCCAAATATTAATAAGATGTGTGCATTAGTTTCAAAACAAATCTCAATTCGTTTGAAAAATCGTATTCTGGCAGTACTTCCGAAATAACGAATTGGTTTCATCCGAATTGAAACGGAAACGAAGCAAAACTGTCTATAACGAAATTGATTCGTTATACTGTTTCACAAGAGAACCATTTATTGAACGATTCCTCTATGCACGCTTCAGCGAGACAGTAATTTATCCCTAGCTTGCCTTTTAACCCTCATGTTTAACCCTAAACTAACAGTAATAGAGCAGGATTTATTGTGTTTTTTTTTAGTAATCCTAAAATTCAAATCAATCCCAAATTACAAACAAAATGATGAAAACGAATCAGTTTCGTTTTACCGTTTCACGAAACACCCCGTCCCTGTCAATTGGCTGTGGTGCTGAATCTGTCGATCCTGCCGACAGCCTCTGTCCAATTATTTTTTCATTTTTTTTCTTACTTTTTGGGGTGATTTTACTCCCCTTTTCTCCCTCGACGCGCACTACTCCTCCTCCTCGACTCATGGACTCAAAAACCCAGAAGTCCCTGTAGCTTTTCTGTGTAATTTGTGCTCCTATACAACTTGTGTAGCATAGGAACCGCAAATTACACAGCACTACGGGACTCGCACACTTTGAGTACACAAGTTCCGTAGCGCCAGCGCAAAGCGATGGATCGGAGCTGCACGCGCATGCACAGATCTGATCCATTGCTGCCTCTCTGATAACGCTCGCTACTAGAGATGTGTGATACGTTTAGTTTTGAATCCAAATTCGGACGAAAATCAATATTTTCGTATTTCGGGTGAATTTCTGAAAACGAAATATAGACAATCCGAAAATTTCGGTGCGGATGGATTCGGTGATTTGGATCGATTCGGCAAATCGGATTAATTCAGGTAATTTGAATCAGTTCCGTAAAAAAAAAGGTTATGAGTTATTTCACTTTTTATTGGTTATTTAAGAATGGGAATTAGATTACTACCAATAGAATGAAAGTTTCTTTACTTATTTATTTTTTTAGGATTTTTTTTAACTAAGTAAAGAAACTTTTATTCTATTGTTACAAGTAATCTACTTCCCATTCTTAAATGGCCAATAATAGACGAAATAACTCATAAAAAACGAAAAACCACCCGAATCGATCCGAATCACTGAATCGATCTGAATCACCAAATCACCGAAACTAAACAAAAACTGTCCGAAATGAACCGAAACATAAAAAAAAAAGACCCGGAAAAAAAAAAAGTCATGCACATCCCTATTCGCTACAACTATTGGTCTCAGATGGTGAAGTTGGTCGCTCTTTGTGTGTGACATCACTGGTGACTGATCTGGTTACCGGCAGCCACGAAATTCAAAAATCCCGGCTGCTGGTGACGCTGGGTGGGGTGGAGTAGACTTCTACACTTCAACCAGTGAATTGACATGATCGGGGGAGCTGTGAGGGGGGGAAAGGGGAGCACTCCTCACATCCTGACCACTTTACATTTTTAAAGTGGTCAGGAATAGGGATGAGCTGAACACCCCCGAGTTCGGTTCGCATTCAAACTCGAACTTTTCAAAAGTTCGAACTCGAACACGAACTCAATACAAGTCAATGGGACTCAAAATTCGGTTTTTAGAGTGCCCTCCAGGAGGGTATATATGCTACATATTTGCCAAAAAAGGTGTATGGGGGTCCGGGTAGTGCCCTGGGGGACAGGAAACAAGGACAAAAAGTTTAAAAAAAAGTTTTTAAAGGAACAGTGAGTTTTCCATGAAATAAGGGTTAAAAATAAAAACGAAAAATTCCTTCAAATATCGTGCCTAGGAGGTCCCCATAACCTGCCCGTGAAAAAATACAGCAATGCGTTCGGACGCACTTTTTGACGGTCGCTGCGAAAAATGCGTTAGTCTGACCCTAGCCTTATCTCACTTTCCAAATCGGCTATTTGATCCAGATTGTTCTCTTTTCCTGCCATTCTCCTGGTTTTCACCTTTCTCCGAACAACCCTGAGAGAGAGGTGAAAGCCAGGAGAACTGGCAAGAGAAGAGAACAATCTAGACCAAATAGCCGATTTGGAAAGTGAGATAAATGGGAGAATTTTTCTGGTTTGGCTATTTTGACCTAGAATTTTCACTTCTCCAGTTATTCTCCTGCTTTTCACCGCTTTCTGAATTACCCTGTGAATGTTTAATCCCGAGGTGAAAAATAACATTGCTTTAGATTTTTTTCAAACACCAGTTAAATGCAGCATATTAGGATGTTTTAGGGAAATTAATTCTCAAATCTCAATCAGAAGCAGACACCAGACACCACCCCATCCTCAGTATATTGTACAATGTATCAAATTGATTACCAGACTAAATACACCTGGTGTTATGCCCGTTTGTGAACAGAGGTCATTTAGAGTTGATAATCTTTACACGTACACATTAGTTTTTAATTCAATATCTAATAAACCGTTGCTTATAATATTCTGCAGTAAAGAGTCTCTTTATTTCTAGATTTTTTTAGTATTTTTTTAAGCATTTTCTATACTTTTTTCAAAATTTATTTATTTTTTCGAACCCGAACCGAACACGCCCAAAAAGTTCGAAATTCGCGAACTTTCGAACTGCCAAAGTTCGGGTCGAACTCCGAACCGTCCGAACCCGAACAGCTCATCCCTAATCTATATTCCATAGGGATGAGCTGAACACTCCCCGAACCCAAACTTTCCATTTGTTCGGGACCGAACCCGAACCCCCATGCAAGTCAAGGGGGCTGAAAATTCGTTTTTTTAGAGTGCCCTCCAAGAGGGCATATATGCTAGATATTTGCCATAAAAGGTGTATGGGGGTCCGGGTAGTGCCCTGGGGGACAGGAAACAAGGACAAAAAGTTTTAAAAAAAACGTTTTTAAAGGGACAGTGAGTTTTCCATGAAATAAGGGTTAAAAATAAAAATGAAAAATTCCTTCAAATATCGTGCCTAGGAGGTCCCCGTAACCTGCCCGTGAAGTGGCGGATTTCTAGGATGTATAGAAACACTTAAAAACAATGTCCGGGTCCGGGTAGTGCCCTGCGGGACAGGAAACAAGGACAAAAAGTTTCTAAAAATGTTTTTAACCCCTTCACTGCTGACGACGTGTGGGACACGTCCTCAGTTACTCCTGCTGTATGCTGAGGAGGACGTGTCCCACACATCATCAGCTTTGCGGGACCCCCGGTGGAGATACTCACCTCTCTGTCCAGGGTCCCGCGGCGTTCTGACTTCAGCGTCCTCAGACGCTGAAGTCAAGCTCCTCCCGACGTAAATGACGTCATTGCGCCATGTGGATCCCTCTCCCTCCCGCTCGGGAGGTCCCACAAAAAAAAGCCAGGCCCCGTTTAAAAGGAGAGAGTCTCCCCTTTTAAGCGGTGCCTGGCTTTAACCCCTTAGGCACCGGGTCGCACTTCGGCACCTTGCGGCGCCGAAGTGTGGCCTAGCTCCGGTGGGGGCCGCCATTTTGGATGGTGGCTCCACCCCCGGGTCCCCCCTCACTGCCTGACGTCCTCACGCATAGCGTGATGACGTCAGATAGCCGGGGGAACCCCTAGCTGCCCGGAATCCCCTGGTGGAGATAGGGGGTTCATTTGAGGGTTCACAGAGATGCTGTGGGGTTGTGTATAGAGATGCTGTGAGATTGTGTATAGAGATGCTGTTTGTGTATAGAGATGCTGTTTGTGTATAGAGATGCTTATGGGGTTGTGTATAGAGATGCTGTGAGGCTGTGTATAGAGATGCTGTTTGTGTATAGAGATGCTGATGGGGTTGTGTATAGAGATGTTTGAGGCTGTGTATAGAGATGCTGATGGGGTTGTGTATAGAGATGCTTGAGGCTGTGTATAGAGATGCTGATGGGGTTGTGTATAGAGATGCTATGTATAGAGATGCTGTGAGGTTGTGTATAGAGATGCTGTGAGGCTGTGTATAGAGATGCTGTGAGGTTGTGTATAGAGATGCTATGTATAGAGATGCGGTGAGGTTGTGTATAGAGATGCTGTGAGGCTGTGTATAGAGATGCTGTGTGGCTGTGTATAGAGATGCTGTGTGGCTGTGTATAGAGATGCTGATGGTGTTGTGTATGAGATGCTGTCTATAGAGATGCTGATGGGGTTGTGTATAGAGATGCTGTGAGGTTGTGTATAGAGATGCTGTGTATAGAGATGCTGATGGTGTTGTGTATAGAGATGCTGTCTATAGAGATGCTGATGGGGTTGTGTATAGAGATGCTGTGAGGTTGTGTATAGAAAGGCTGTGTATAGAGATGCTGTGTGGCTGTGTATAGAGATGCTGTGAGGCTGTGTATAGAGATGCTGATGGGGTTGTGTATAGAGATGCTGATGGGGTTGTGTATAGAGATGCTGATGGGGTTGTGTATAGAGATGCTGTGAGGCTGTGTATAGAGATGCTGTGAGGTTGTGTATAGAGATGCTGCGAGGTTGTGTATAGAGATGCTGTGAGGCTGTGTATAGAGATGCTGTGAGGCTGTGTATAGAGATGCTGCGAGGTTGTGTATAGAGATGCTGTGAGGTTGTGTATAGAGATGCTGTGTATAGAGATGCTGATGGGGCTCTGTATAGAGATGCCTTGCGGCGCCGAAGTGCGGCCCAGCTCCGGTGGGGGCCTCCATCTTGGATGGCGGCTCCACCCCCGGGTCCCCCCTCACTGCCTGATGTCCTCACGCATAGCGTGATGACGTCAGATAGCCGGGGAACCCCTAGCTGCCCGGAATCCCCTGGTGGAGATAGGGGTTCATTTGAGGGTTCACAGAGATGCTGTGAGGTTATATATAGAGATGCTGTGAGGTTGTGTATAGAGATGCTGTGAGGCTGTGTATAGAGATGCTGATGGGGTTGTGTATAGAGATGCTGCGAGGTTGTGTATAGAGATGCTGATGTGGTTGTGTATAGAGATGCTGTGAGGCTGTGTATAGAGATGCTGTGAGGTTGTCTATAGAGATGCTGATGGGGTTGTGTATAGAAATGCCATGAGGCTGTGTATAGAGATGCTGTGTATAGAGATGCTGTGAGGCTGTGTATAGAGATGCTGTGTATAGAGATGCTGATGGGGCTGTGTATAGAGATGCTGTGTATAGAGATGCTGTGAGGCTGTGTATAGAGATGCTGATGGGGCTGTGTATAGAGATGCTGTGTATAGAGATGCTGTGAGGCTGTGTATAGAGATGCTGTGAGGCTGTGTATAGAGATGCTGTGAGGCTGTGTATAGAGATGCTGTGAGGTTGTGTATAGAAATGCCGTGAGGCTGTGTATAGAGATTCTGTGTATAGAGATGCTGTGTGGCTGTGTATAGAGATTCTGTGTATAGAGATGCTGTGTGGCTGTGTATAGAGATGCTGTGAGGCTGTGTATAGACAGGGCCGGCCCGACAATGGTGCAGAGCGGAGCAGCGTCGCCAGGCGGCAGATATTCGGGGGTGGCAAATTTCAGCCCCCGGTGCCGCTGCTGCGCTCTGCACTATTTTTGTGTTCGCGGCGGCAGATCGTGCGGCCGCCGCGCTCGTTCCTTCAATGAGCGGCAGCCGCATGAGTATCTGCCGCTCGCCTAAGTTCCATCCTCCAGCCTGCCGCGATCGAGATCACGTGATCTCGCGAGATCGCGGCAGGCTGGAGGGTGGATCCCAGGTGAATGAGGTGAGCGGCAGATACTCACGAGGCTGCCGCTCGTTGAACGTAGGAACGCGGCGGCCGCAGCAAGAGGGGCCGGCAGAGGTAAGCCTGGGGCTGGGGGCAAATATATCCGTGAGCTGGCCTGGGGGCAAATATATCCATGAGCTAGCTGGCCTGGGGGCAAATATATTCATGAGCTGGCCTGGGGGCAAATCTATCCATGAGCTGGCCTGTGGGCAAATATATCCGTGAGCTGGCCTGGGGGCAAATATATCCGTGAGCTGGCCTGGGGGCAAATATATCCATGTGTGAGCTGGGGCAATATACCCATGTGCAGGCGCTGCTGGGTATGTGATGCTGGGCAATGCTGGGTATGTGACACTGGGTATGTGACGCTTGGCACTGCTGGGTATGTGATGCTGGGCAATGCTGGGTATGTGACACTGGGCACTGCTGGGTATGTGACGCTGGGCTCTGCTGGGCATGTGAAGCTGGGCACTGCTGGATATGTCATGCTAGGCACTGCTGGGCATGTGAAGCTGGGCACTGCTGGATATGTCCTGCTGGGCATGTGAAGTTGGGCACTGCTGGATGTGTCATGCTGGGCACTGCTGGGCATGTGACGCTTTGCTCTGCTGGGCATGTGAAGCTGGGCACTGCTGGGTATGTGATGCTGGGCTGTGCTGGGTATGTGATGCTGGGCTCTGCTGGGCATGTGAAGCTGGGCACTGCTGGGTATGTGATGCTGGGTATGTGAAGCTGGGCACTGCTGGGTATGTGACGCTGGGCACTGCTGGGTATGTGACGCTGGGCTCAGTTATATACACCTCACATTACTGTATCACAGAGCTCCACAGCAAGAAAATTCTAATGTACGGTGTGTATGAGTGTTTGAATTTTATTGCTGTGGTGCACTGTGATACACTCATACACGCTGCGTGTTTGTTTGATTTTTTGGGGGGGCAGCATTTCATCCTTTGCTCCAGGCAGCACAATGTCTTGGGCCGGCCCTGTGTATAGAGATGCTGATGGGGTTGTCTATAGAGATGCTGTTTGTGTATAGAGATGCTGTGAGGCTGTGTATAGAGATGCTGTGAGGTTGTGTATAGAGATGCTGATGGGGTTGTGTATAGAGATGCTGTGAGGCTGTGTATAGAGATGCTGATGGGGCTGAGTATAGAGATGCCTTGCGGCGCCGAAATCCGGCCTAGCTCCGGTGGCGGCCGCCATCTTCGATGACGGCTCCACTCCCCGGTCTCCCCTCACTGCCTGACATCCTCACGCATAGCGTGATGACGTCAGATAGCCAGGGAACCCCTAGCTGCCCGGAATCCCCTGGTGGAGATAGGGGGTTCATTTGAACCCCGATATCTCCAGAACCGTGGCAGCTAGGGGGTCATGGAGGGTGTCAATGATACCCAACATGACCAGGTATAGAGTAAAAAATAAAAAAAACCATGTATTTTTTTTTGTGTGTTATTTTTATTAATGCAGAAATATTGTTCACATTTCAATTATAATGTGAACAATGATGCTGCACTAATGATTTTTTTCTATGGGGTGCGTTTGCTATAAATCACGTAATTCTCCCCACAAAATGTAACAAGTCCCCATTTCAAATTTTTTGCAAGCGCACCCCATAGAAAACATAACCGCAAATGCTCATGTGCTAAAATGTGGGGAAAAAACACTTTACACACTGCAGATGATTAAAAATTCAATTTTTATTGCATTTTTTGTCATAATATACAGGCAGGACATGACGTATACATATAAAAATGATATATTATGAATCTGCGGAGTCTGCCAGAAAGAACGATATCTAATATGTCTGGGTCATTTAATAAAATGTGGCTTCAAATCACGTTTAAACATGATGAGCGAAAGCGGTTAAAATGAGCTGAGCACACAGCAGTGAAATGCAGGGTTAAGGGGTTAAACAGCATATCAGAGGAACATTTAGTAGACAAATGAACACTTCTCCGAAGCACAGGTGTTGTTTGATACATGTTCAGGAGACACCACACCCTCAGTCTACAGACAATGTATCAAATTCATCAGACCAGACTAATTAAAAGCACTTGTTATTTCCAAACACTAATTAACACCTGTTGTTTACGGCGTTTGAGAACACAGGTCATTTAGAGGTGAGAATCTTTGCACATAGACTTTATTTTTTAATTCAATATCTAATAAACCGTTGCTTATAATATTCTGCAGTAAAGAGTCTCTTTATTTCTAGATTTTTTTGTATTTTTTAAGCATTTTTTATACATTTTTCAATTTATTTATTTTTTCGAACTCGAACCGAACACGCCAAAAAGTTCGAAGTTCGCGAACTTGCGAACGGCCAAAGTTCGAATCGAACTCCGAACTGATCGAACCGAACAGCTCATCCCTAATCAGGAAGAGTGGAGTGTCCTTTAATGTCGCCTTTTGGCCTATTTCTCGTTCCTTCCGAGAGTATTATGTTGATTACAGATTCCTATGCTATATTTTCTAAAATGAAAAACCTTTTCAAGCCAAAATATATTTCGTACATAAAAACCCACTAGCCCTGTTTTTTCTCTCGCGGACGATATTGCTGTCAATTTCTCTCTTATGTTCGACCATGAGATTGCTGCCAGATCGGCTTTCATTTGCGCTCACAGTCTTTTACAAAGCATTTACACTTCATTTACTTAATATGAGTTTGGCAAAAATGTCATGATCTTCACAGAACCAAGAAACCAGAAACAAACAAAAAAAAGAGATGTCATCCAGCTTTCTCTGCATGAAACGCCAGCAGAGGGCGAGAGCCCTTCGTAAAGTTAGGATTCATTAGGACCTTCTGGATTGTTGAAACATAGTTGCAGTTCGTGGAATGCCGTGTAATTTTTCTCAGGTCTTCGGGTCTTCATCTGCCCACTCCACAACCTCAACATCGGCAGGAACTTTAGCTTAATATATGGTTTCACCAGCGTCTATTCACTAGTAACCACCGTTCTTTCATTCTCCATCAACAAACATCTAGTGAATTCACTGTTTAGAGATCTACCATTGGAGTCCACCAGATTTGTCACCATTCTTTCCACTGTAATTTCTGCTTTAGTTGGTGTAGCACTCATCATAGGATTAAATGGCCATACTAAGGCTGTTTCCAACGTTGCTCCCTTATGCAGAATGTGCAACTCTTACATTGCTTCTGGCAAAGCTGTCCCAGCTTTGTTCTCCACCATTCTCATCATTTCTTTTTTGGGAGGTCTATGGAGAGCGCCACCTTAATATTGCTGAAGTGTATTGGCCGTTGTTTCAGATGAAGTTGTCCCAGTTTTGTTCTCCACCATTCTTGTCATTGTAGATTGGATGGGAGGTCTGTGTAGACTGCCACCTTATTATCGCCAAAGTGTATCAACCGTTGTTTCCAACAACACTGGAACAACGGCAAAAAGGTAATAGCTGCTGTTTATGCATTTCACGTAAGAACAAGTTGCTTCGGAGCACAAATTGTGCTAGAAAACTCAAGGGAATTCCAGTCGGGAGAGAAGGAGCACTCGGAAGGATCATGGTGAAGTAGGCATGTCCACTTATAAATCGTTACAAAACAACCTTGAAAGCATAGAGCCACTGAATGTCAAGAACCTCTAAGATGTTTGAAAACTCAATTTTAATGAGAAAATGTGAAGGCATTCAAACTGCTAAAGAAACTGTAAATCAGGACCATAGGTGAAGGACCATGTAGGACGAGTTGATAAGTCGATAGCAGCAAGGCCAGATTTATCAATAGGCAGAGTAGGCATTTGCTTACCGGTGCCTGCCACAAGGGGGTGCCATGCTCTTTTACAAACGAACAATTAATTGCAGTCATTTAGACCATTGTATGTCTGGAGCCCTACAGACTAGAGGGACATATGAGGTATCATTGGAAAGGTCAGACTGTGTCCTTTCCAGTGATCCCAAATATTACCAGGTTACCATTTTGCTAAAATAAAATAAATACAATAAAAAAAAACTAACGAAGCACTATTATTCAGTTTACAATTATAAAGTGAACAACGATGACCACTAAATCACCTTCCCATTTCCCACACTGCCAGCGGTTGTGGAGGTGATGGCAAAACGCATTGTTTCATCGACAACCTAGACCGTGGCACTGCAGTGAGGAGAGACAGGGAGCCCTGGATCTCTGATTTTAACACCACTCAAGGTCAAGCAAGTGTGGTATCATTGGAAAGGACAGAGTCTGGCCCTTCCAGCAATACCAAATTAAAAAATTTAAATGCGAAATTTACTTTTCTCTCTAAAGCAGAGGCAATATATGCTTTTACTTATAAAGCAAATAATGCCGCTGCACTAAGTCAACTAAGGCAGCAGATTCTGCCGCCTCTTTTGATTTGAGCACAGACAGAAACTGCTTTTTCATTTTTTTAAATAATTTTTTGGGGGGTAGGGGCGCTCCACATTGCTGTGCGTAAAGGCTCCTGAGATGTAACTCTGGCCATGGATAACAGTGTGAGTAAAGTGCTGGAAGGACAAGATTTATTGTCAAGAAGCTCCATAAAAAAGAAACCTTAGACACATCCTCCATTTCCCCAGGGTCAATAAAATGAAAAGTAATATCTGAAAACAAAGCAGATCTTGCCTTGAAACATTCTGAGTAAGGACAAACAGGGACCACTTCATGTCAGGTCGCACTACAATACTCTTTTTTTTTTTTTGGCCGTCAGCAGGGTATATACTGTATATAGCAGGGTATATATATATATATATATATATATATATCTTCCTGCTTAGGTCAGGTAGGAAGACTTACACGGCAACTGAATATAATACATAATAAGTAACAGTTAATAAATATAATATGATTCACAATATGTAATAAAAATAGTATACTCTATAACACATAATGTATCTTAATATGTCATAATAAAATATAATAAATGTAGTATATTTTTTTAAATGATCTATACAAATAATATATGTATTATATAGTATTTATCTATATTTAAACAAAACACATAATAAATAATGTATAATAACTGTAATATAATTCATAATAAATAATGTATAATAAGTAAAATATATTACGTAATGTTGTATAATAATTATAATAATGTCTGTAAGTAAACAGAACCCATAATAAATAATGTAAAATAAAATATATTACATAATGAAGAATGTATAATAATTGTACTTTAATCTATAATTAAACAGGACATACTTGAAAAAGAGAGAAATCTCAATGTAGCCTTCCTGGTAAAATACTTTGCAAATAATTAAATAAATAGTACATAATAATGTATAAATATAATCTATCAATAAACATAACACATAATAAATAATGTATAATAAATAAAATATATTACAGAATGAATAATGTATAATAATTGTACTTTATAATTAAACATCTTACATAATAATGTATAAATATAATATAATTTATAAATAAACATATTACATAATAATGTATAAATATAATATAATATATAAACATAACACATCATAAATAATGTATAATAAATAAAATATATTACAGAATGAATAATGTATAGTCATTGTAATATAATCTATAATTAAATATAACACATAATATGAAATGTATAAATAATTCCTAAACATAATAAAATCACATAATAAATAATAGGGAATGTAAACTAACAAATCCTTTTCTCTAAAGCATCTTTTGTGAATAAACCCCCTGAAAAGAACTCATGGGACCGAGAGGACAGTAAAGCCAGAGGAGAACCATAAAGAGGCTATGGAGTCAACAAGGAGATCCCGCGGCTAATAAACATCTGACCGAGAGGCTGTAAAAAAAAATGAGTCTGCTGGAATAGCAACAATAAAAATCTCTGACTTAAAAATTCAGTCCACATAACTATTGGTAGACGCGTTTTGCTTCCTTGGTTTTGTCAGTGCTTCAATGGGTAAAGGTGAGTAGGGATGAGCTGTTCGGTTCGATCGGTTCGGAGTTCGATTCGAACATCGCCGGTTCGCGAACTATGAACATTTCCGCGTGTTCGCCGCATGTTCGCCCACAATGCACCACAATGGACCACAATGCACTTTTCCACTGGCCTGAAGCTTGTAATTGGCTACAGCCTTGCACCTGACCACAGGTCAGGTGCAAGACAGGTTCAAGACTATGCCAATCACGGCTCAGAGTCCTGATTGGGCAAATTTTGCCCAATCATGGGCTCACAGAGCTAAGTCCTGCAGCACACTATATTTAAGGCTTCACACAGCGCTTCAGCAAGTGTTTTTTGAGAGGAGATTGTTCTTGTGTTAGTGTGTTCTCACTGCCAGCCTGCCTCCAGCTACTGGGGGGGGGGGGTCTCATTTCTACAAAATATCTGGGAATTGTTGTAATCTTTGTGTTCTCACTGCCAGCAAGTATTTTGTCTCTTTCTGAAAGGACGTTCAGTGCCGCTGGAGGTTTTGTCACAGACAAAAGAGTGCGTCTGTCCACCGACTCTGTAGACCGGCTGACATTTATAAAAATGAATCAGTCCTGGATCAGCAGCTATCAATCCCCTGATGCTGACGTAACGGAATAGATCGGGGATGTCTTCTGCATTCACAAAACCTCCAGCACTGAACTCTTCCACAATACCGCAAAGGGGTTATGGTGTGAAGGCACTTGCTGCCATGAAAGGCACAATATTTGGCTGCACTGATGCATGTACCAGATTTATATAATTTTAATTTTTTGGTCCAACCCTGCACTCTTCCACAATACCACAAAAGGGGTTACGGTGTGAAGGCACTTGCTGCCATGAAAGGCACAATATTTGGGTGCACTGACGCCTATATTACCAGATTTATATCATTTACATTTTTTGGAACGCAGGGTCTAACCCTGCACTCTTACACAATACCACAGAGGGGTTACGGTGTGACGGCACTGTTGCTGACACTAAATGCCCAATTTTAAAGCACCTATTGTTACTTTCATCCAAAGCCTGCATAAGTTTCACCATAATTTAGCCAAAAATCACTAAACTTGTTCTGCGTGTCCTAAAATGTTTCCTTTTTTAATACAGACTGCCGCCCCAAGCAGTTGTTTATGAATAGATTAAAGGAAAAGCGTTTACCCTCATTTGAAATGTCATTTTTTTGTTTTTAAATGTTTCTATACATCCTACAAATCCGCCACTTCACGGGCAGGTTATGGGGACCTCCTAGGCACGATATTTGAAAGAATTTTTCATTTTATTTTTAACCCTTATTTCACGGAAAACTCACTGTTCCTTTAAAAACTTTTTTTTAAAAACTTTTTGTCCTTGTTTCCTGTTCCCCAGGGCACTACCCGGACCCCCATACACCTTTTATGGCAAATATCTAGCATATATGCCCTCTTGCAGGGCACTCTAAAAACCAAACTTTTGAGTCCCATTTACTTGCATTGAGTTTGGTTCGTGTTCACGTTCGAACTCTTGAAATTGTTCGAGTGCGAACCGAACACGGGGGTGTTCGGGTTATCCCTAGAGGTGAGCCACATGTCTGTGAAAGCACTGAGGACAGGCAAGGATACTAGTGTCCTGCCCTACGGTGGGTCCCACTCGGGTCTCACAAGGTTTTAGCACAATGATGCCATTCCAGAGACAACTACACCAAATGCAAGTCAGGCTCTATCACCCAGAAAGGGCGGCCATATTGAAATGCCAAGGAACTGTTTTTTTAGCAGTTAGGAGGTCGTTGGTGACTTTGGTGAGGGCAGTTTCGGTTGAGTGTAGGGGACGGAAGCCAGATTGCAGGGGGTCAAGTAGGGAATTGGAGGACAGGAAGAGGGAGAGCCGGTTGAAAACTAGGTTTTCCAGCAGCTTAGAGAAAAGGCCCCGCAACTCCACCGGGACACGACCCGGAACCTTTGAATTAGAAGTCCAATGCGTTACCCCAACAAATCAAATCCCGCTCAGGAATCATTTATTCAATGGTTCTCTTGTGAAACTGTAACGAATCAATTTCGTTATATACCGTTTCGCTTATTTTTCATTTCAATTTGGATGAAATCAATTTGTTATTTCGGAAGTACTTTTTTTTAATTGCATTTTTAGAAAGTAGAAAACTCACACCTCCGGCTGCCGCGGAGACAGATACCGCGGCCGAATAAATGGTATTTTTTTTAGGTGTTTTCTTCAGTGCAATAACAGTGCTATTTAATATTTTTGTTTATGTGTAGAAGATTTTCCTCATCCTTACCCGGAACGACAGGGGAAATGATCACATAAAGATTAATATCCCATCATTAAATGCAGCTCGTGCAGACGTTTCCAATTCTCATACATTTATTCGACCAGATAAACCGCAAACACCGCGTCAAAGTGCCAAGATCCTGCATAGAAAAACATGTCTCTGGATCGGGAGTGGGATATCGTTTTTCGTATTTGAATCGTGAGCAGGACACCAGGAACACGGTGATTCTGCCGGCTCATCTCCTGCCCGCATTAAACATTAATAATCAAGTTGTTTATTCAGCTATTTCACACACCGGGAGGAGACCTTCATGAACACCGAGATCTGAGTTTGGATTAAGGGGGTGCTCTACTCATCCTGACCACTTTACAGTTTTATAGTGGTCAGAATGTGAGGAGTGCCCCCCCCCTTTCCCACCAGCACCCCGATCTCGTTAAAATGCTCGGGGAAGTGGAGGAATTTCCTCCACTCAGCATCACCAGCTGCCGGATTTTGAATTTCCCGGCTGCTGGTCACTAATGATCAGGGCTGGACTGGGATGAAAAATTGGCCCTGGACTTCAACCAGACCAGCCCACCTTGATTATGCAAACACCCATATAAATAATTATCCCCCCAAGGCAGACCCATATCATTAATTCCCCCCTGTCTGCCCTGGGGGGTGATAATTAATTATATGGACCTGCCTGGGGGGGTGATAATTAATTATATAGGCCTGCCCTGGGGGGTGATAATTAATTATATAGGCCTGCCCTGGGGGGTGATAATTAATTATATAGGCCTGCCCTGGGGGGTGATAATTAATTATATGGACCTGACTTGGTGGGTGATAATTAATTATATATGCCTGCCCTGGGGGGGTGATAATTAATTATATAGGCCTGCCCTGGGGGGGTGATAATTAATTATATAGGCCTGCCCTGGGGGGATGATAATTAATTATATGGGCTTGACTTGGGGGTGATAATTAATTATATAGGCCTGCCCTGGGGGGTGATAATTAATTATATAGGCCTGCCCTGGGGGGTGATAATTAATTATATAGGCCTGCCCTGGGGGGGGGGTGATAATTAATTATATGGGCCTGACTTGGGGGGGTGATAATTAATTATATAGGCCTGCCCTGGGGGGTGATAATTAATTATATAGGCCTGCCCTGGGGGGTGATAATTAATTATATGGGCCTGACCTGGGGGGTGATAATTAACCACTTGGCTGCCTAAGGATGCGCTAGCGCGATTACATCTATTTCAGGCGCCCCCCGCGAGTGGGGGGAAGGTGCCTGAAAGGACCTCTCTTCCGTAAGGGGCAACGGTGAATGTCAGGCACCGTTTGGAAGGGTACTGCCTGCCCTTCCAAACAGTGGCTGGCTTGGGGGCCGGATCGCGAATCGGCGCCAAAAAGCGCCAGATTGCGATCCTCTCCCGGAGTTGGCCGACATCTTGGATGTTGGCCAAGCTTCCGGGATCTCCCCCTGACGTCTGGCGTCATCGTGCATACGCAATGACGTCAGTTCTGGAGTTAACCCCTAGCTGCCACCAATGGTGGAGATAGGGGGGGTGATTGGTACCCCCTATTTCCCGATACGTGGCAGCTAGGGGTCTTTGGTATCTTTTGATTGGCCAGAGCATGGCCTTTCCAACGATACCAAACATGACCATTTTAAAGTTAAGAAAAATAACTAAATAAATAAAAATGAAGATAAAAAAATATTTTCAAAAAAGTAAATAAATAAAAATCGTTTTTATTGTTCCCATTTCAATTATAATGCGAACAATGATTCTTCACTAACGATTTTGTATTGGGTGCGTTTGTTAAAAATCGTGTAATTTCCCCCCAAAAAACATGTAACAAGTCTCCCATTTCAAATTTTTTTAACAAGCGCAACTCATAAAAAAATATAACCGTAAACCCTCGCATGTTAATGTGAAAAAAAACACTTTACACATTGAAAATGTTTGAAAATTCTAATTTTATTGAATTTTTTGTTATAATATACAGACAGGACATGATGTATACATATAATAATGATATATTATGAATCTGCCGAGTCTGACGGAAAGAACGATATATAATATGTCTGGGTGGTATAATAAAATAAGGCTTCAAAACGCATTTAAACATGATGAGCAAAACCGGTAAAAATGAGCTCAGCACACAGCGGTGAAATGGCACAGCAGCGAAAGGGTTAATTATATGGACCTGCCTGGGGGGTGATAATTAATGATATCGGCCTGACCTGGGGGATGATAATTATACGAGCCTGCCCTGGGGGAAGGGGTGATAATTATATGTGCCTGCCGTGGGGGGGGAGTGATAATTATATGAGCCTGCCCTGGGGGGGGGTGATAATTAATTATATGGGCCTGACTTGGGGGGTGATAATTAATTATATAGGCCTGCCCTGGGGGGTGATAATTAATTATATAGACCTGCCCTGGGGGGGTGATAATTAATTATATAGGCCTGCCCTGGGGGGTGATAATTAATTATATAGACCTGCCCTGGGGGGGTGATAATTAATTATATGGGTCTGACCTGGGGGGTGATAATTAACCACTTGGCTGCTAAGGACGCGCTAGCGCGATGACATCTATTTCAGGCGCCCCCGCGAGTGGGGGGAAGGTGCCTGAAAGGACCTCCCTTCCGTAAGGGGCAGCGGTGAATGTCA
The DNA here is from genome assembly GCA_009667805.1 of Leptobrachium leishanense. NCBI lineage: Eukaryota > Metazoa > Chordata > Amphibia > Anura > Megophryidae > Leptobrachium > Leptobrachium leishanense. Next base: position 43,163,699 of record CM019066.1, on the reverse strand, counting down.
GGCACCATTTGGAAGGGCACAGCCTGCCCTTCCAAACAGTTGCTGGCTTGGGGGCCGGATTGCGAATCAGCGCCAAAAAGCGCCAGATTGCGATCCTCTCCCGGAGTTGGCCGACATCTTGGATGTTGGCCAAGCTTCCGGGATCTCCCCCTGACGTCTGGCGTCATCGTGCATAGCGCAATGACGTTAGTTCTGGAGTTAACCCCTAGCTGCCACCAATGGTGGAGATAGGGGGGGTGATTGGAACCCCCTATTTCCCGATCCGTGGCAGCTAGGGGTCTTTGGTATCTTTTGATTGGCCAGAGCATGGCCTTCCCAACGATACCAAACATGACCATGTTAAAGTTAAGAAAAATAAATAAATAAATAAAAATGAAGATAAAAAAATATTTTAAAAAAAAGTAAATAAATAAAAATCGTTTTTATTGTTCCCATTTCAATTATAATGCGAACAATGATTCTTCACTAAAGATTTTGTATTGGGTGCGTTTGTTAAAAATCGTGTAATTTCCCCCCAAAAAACATGTAACAAGTCTCCCATTTCAAATTTTTTTAACAAGCGCAACTCATAAAAAATATAACCGTAAACCCTCGCATGTTAATGTGAAAAAAAACACTTTACACATTGAAAATGTTTGAAAATTCTAATTTTATTGCATTTTTTGTTATAATATACAGACAGGACATGACGTATACATATAATAATGATATATTATGAATCTGCCGAGTCTTCCGGAAAGAACGATATATAATATGTCTGGGTTGTATATTAAAATAAGGCTTCAAAACGCATTTAAACATGATGAGCAAAACCGGTAAAAATGAGCTCAGCACACAGCGGTGAAATGGCACAGCAGCGAAAGGGTTAATTATATGGACCTGCCTGGGGGGTGATAATTAATGATATCGGCCTGACCTGGGGGATGATAATTATACGAGCCTGCCCTGGGGGAAGGGGTGATAATTATATGTGCCTGCCGTGGGGGGGGAGTGATAATTATATGAGCCTGCCCTGGGGGGGGGGGGTAATAATTATATGAGCCTGCCCTGGGGGGTGATAATTATACGAGCCTGCCCTGGGGGGGGTGATAATTATATGAGGCTGCCCTGGGGGGTGATAATTATATGAGGCTGCCCTGGGGGGTGATAATTATATGAGGCTGCTCTGGGGGGCGATAATTATATGAGCCTGCCCTGGGGGTGATAATTATATGTGCCTGCCCTGGGGGGTGATAATTATATGTGCCTGCCCTGGGGGGGAGTGATAATTATATGAGCCTGCCCGGGGGGGGGGTGATAATTATTGATATTGGCCTGCCTGCCCTGGGGGGGGGGACTCCATGAGGCTTCAGCTGCCAGTCACATGACCGGCAGGATCTCGCCTCGCGAGATCAGGTAGGTCGGCGTATTGATTTGCAGAGGGAGACTGGGGGACTTTTTCCCCCAGCCTCCCTTTCCTCCCGGCGGCAATAAGAGGCGGTCCTCGCCGCGGGATAGGAGGTGAGTATGTGATTATTTGGGGGGTTTAACTGGTTCTGATGGATTCTGCAGCAGCCGTATCACTGAGCACCAGGTCCAGGCTGTGAGTAACTTTTCAGTAACCGCAGCCAGACGGTAATTAGCGTCAATATATTGTAATCCAGCGCTAATTAACTCTTTGCGCTCCCCATGTTAAGTATAGGGAGCTCAAAGTACAGTAACCTCGCGCTGAAAAGCGCAAGATCCGAATCTCTAACGGGTTACTTAACCAGTTAGCGTCCAGATTGTAATATGGTCGACCTGCGCTATGGCCACCAATGCTGCCGATAACGATCCCACAGCTGCGCGCTAACGTTATGAATGTAATATAGCCCCTAGTGTATAGTATATCTGACAATCATATATCTCTGCCTCACACTTATACAATATTGGAAAATATATTATGGAGTGAGCCAATCATTGAAGGGCATATCATATATACTGGCTATTGAGGCGCATATTGAGAATTTGATCCAGAAAGCGCATAAATGTGAGCGCTATCTTTTACTTTAGGATGGTATAATATATACATGTTACTGACCTACTGTAATTACAATCTGTATTCTATCTTAACAGCAGACCCTCTGGATGTGTCTGTAAGATCAAACTCATTTAATGATAGATTGCGTCAGTTATTAATGATTTACGGGAATTGTGTGTGAAAATATTATTGTGTTTTTTATTTTCAATCAATTAAAGGTTTTAAAAGTGTGTTAGGCCTTTGGGGTTTATTTTTTACTAGCTTTTGCCCGCGGCTTCGCTCGCGTGGATTTTAGGATTTGTTAAAATAGTTTTTTTTTAAAAACTTAAGGTTTTTTTGGTAGAACCCCCCCTTTCTCCCCCACTTGGGATTTTTGGAAAATTGTAAAACACGTGTTTTTTTATTTTTCAAGAAGAACGTAAGTGCCAAATTTCACACCTGTAACATCTTTGGTTTTTGAAATATAAAAGTACTGATAAAAGTATTCACATCCCTTTCCCCCACCCCCCCCCTTAACTGGATTTTCGGAAAATGGTAAAACATGTTTTTTTTTTTTGCACGAAGATTGTAAATATCGAATTTCACACCTGTAACATCATTGGTTTTTGAAATATAGGTATAGTGATAAAGGTATTCATCCCCCTTTTTGCACCCACCCCACTGGATTTTTGGAAAATTGTAAAATACGTGTTGTTTTACTTTCAAGACGAATCTAAATACCAATTTTCACGTCTGTAACATCTTCTGTTTTTGAGATATAGGTATCCTGTTGAAAAGTATTCACCCCCCTTTTTTCACCCACCACGTGGGATTCTTGGAAAATGGTAAAACATGTGTTTTTTTTATTTTTCAAGAATATTGTAAGTGCCAGATTTCACACCTGTAACATCTTTGGTTTTTGGAAATATAGGTATACTGATAAAAGTATTCAACCCCCCTTTTTCCCCCTCCCACTGGATTTTTGGAAAATGGTAAAATAGGTGGTTTTTGTTTTTCAAGACAAATCTAAATACCAATTTTCACATCTGTAACATCTTCTGTTTTTGGTATGTAGGTATCCTGTTTAAAAGTATTCACCCCCCTTTTTTTTACCCCCCCACTTGGATTTTTGGAAAATGATAAAACACGTGTTTCTTTATTTTCAAAAGATTGTAATTACCAAACTTCACACCTGTAACATCTTGGTTTTTGAACTATAGATATACTGATAAAAGTATTCAGACCCCTTTCCCTCGACCCCCCCCTTATTTGGATTTGTGGAAAATGGCAAAACACATGTTTGTTCTTTTTCACGAAGATTGTAAATACCAAATTTCACACCTGTAACATCTTTGGTTTTTGAAATATAGGTATACTGATAAAAGTATTTAACCCCCCTTTTTGCCCCCTCCCACTGGATTTTTGGAAAATGGTAAAATAGGTTTTTTTTGTTTCTCAAGACGAATCTAAATACCAATTTTCACGTATGTAACATCTTCTGTTTTTGATATATAGGTATCCTGTTTAAAAGTATTCAGCCCCCATTTTTTTCATCCCTCCTTGGGATTTTTGGAAAATGGTAAAACACCTGTTTTTATTTTTCAAGAAGATTGTAAATACCAAATTTCACGTCTGTAACATCTTTGGTTTTTGAAATATAGGTACAATGATAAAAATATTCAGACCCCTTTCCCCCGACCCCCCAATTGGATTTGTGGAAAATGGCAAAAAACATGTTTGTTTTTTCTCAAAGACTGTAACTACCAAATTTCACACCTGTAACATCGTCGGTTTTTGAAATATAGGTATACTGATAAAGGTATTCAACCCCCCTTTTTGCCCCCCCAAGGAATTTTCAGAACATGGTAAAATAAGTGTAGTTTTATTTTTCAAGACAAATCTAAATACCAATTTTCAGGACTGTAACATTGTCTGTTTTGGAGATACAGGTATCCTGTTTAAAATATTTAAAATATTCAACCCCCTTTTTTCGCCCCCCAATTGGATTTTTGAAAAACAGTAAAATACGTATTTTTTTATTTTTCAAGACGAATTTAAATACCGATTTTCACATCTGTAGCATCTTCTGTTTTTGAGCTATAGGTATCCTGTTTAAAATATTCAACCCCCTTTTTCACCCCCTTATGGGTGGATTTTCCAAAAATCCTTCCTTAGTGGGCGCCTAAATCATAAAAAACAGTGCACCTTCAAAATTTCACATTCCTAGGTTAAACGGTTTCAGCTGGGCGTTGAGTCAGTCAGTCAGTCAGGACTTTCGTGTTTATATATATAGATGTATTTAACCCCCCATTTTGGCCCCCCATGGAATTTTCAGAAAATGGTAAAATACGTGTTTTTTTTATTTTTCAAGACGAATCTAAATACAGATTTTCACGTCTGTAACATCTTCTGATTTTGAGCTATAGGTATCCTTTTTAAAATATTCAACCCCCCTTTTTCACCCCCCTAGGGGCGGAGTTTCCAAAAATCCTTGCTTAGTGGGTGCCCACATCATAAAAACAGTGCATCTTCAAAATTTCACATTCCTAAGTTAAACGGTTTCAGCTGAGCATTGATGAGTGAGTCAGTCAGGACTTTCGCGTTTATGAAAAAAGTATTCAACCCCCCTTTTTGCCCCCCCAAGGAATTTTCTGAAAATAGTAAAATACGTGTTTTTTTATTTGTCAAGATGAATCTAAATACCGATTTTCACGTCTGTAACATCGTCTGTTTTTAAGATATAGGTACCCTGTTTAAAATATTTAAAATATTCAACCCCCTATTTTCGCCCCCCCAGTTGAATTTTTGAAAAACGGTAAATTATGTGTTTTTTTATTTTTCATGAAGAATCTAAATACCGATTTTCACATCTGTAACATCTTCTGTTTTTGAGCTATAGGTATCGTGTTTAAAATATTCAACCCCCTTTTTCACCCCCTTAGGGGCAGAGTTTATAAAAGTCCTTCCGTAGTGGGTGCCTACATCATAAAAACAGTGCACCTTCAAAATTTCACATTCCTAGGTTAAACGGTTTCAGCTGGGCGTTGATGAGTCAGTCAGTCAGGACTTTCGCATTTATGATAAAAGTATTCAACCCCCCTTTTTGACCCCCCAAGGAATTTTCAGAAAATGGTAAAATACGTGTTTTTTATTTGTCAAGATGAATCTAAATACCGATTTTCACGTCTGTACCATCTTCTGTTTTTAAGATATAGGTACCCTGTTTAAAATATTTTAAATATTCAACCCCCCTTTTTTTGCCCCCCAGTTGAGTTTTTGAAAAACAGTAAAATACGTGTTTTTTTACTTTTCAAGACAAATCGAAATACCGATTTGCACATCTGTAGCATCTTCTGTTTTTGAGCTATAGGTATCCTGTTTAAAATATTCAACCCCCTTTTTCACCCCCTTAGGGGCGGAGTTTCCAAAAATCCTTCCTTAGTGGGTGCCTACATCGTAAAAACAGTGCACCTTCAAAATTTTACGTTCCTAGGTTAAACGGTTTCAGCTGGGCGTTGATGAGTCAGTCAGTCAGTCAGGACTTTCGCGTTTATATATATAGATATATAGTCATATGTAGTATTAGTAGTCTAGACATAGTTACATAGTTATAGTTACATAGTTATATAGGCTGAAAAAAGACATGCGTCCATCGGGTTCAGCCTCTCCCACATAACCTACTGCTGTTGATCCAAAAGAAGGCAAAAAACCCAGTCTGAAATGCTCGCCAATATGCAACATACCGGGAAAAAATTCCTTCTTGACCCCAGAATGGCAGTCAGATTTCTCCTTGGATCATGTGCAGCGCTTAAAAATTCAGCTCGCTCTGATTGGTTCAGAATCTGGAAAATATTGGTTTCGGAAATAATCTTAATCAGTCAATTTGGGATTCGGGATATTTCAGTATCGTATCAATTCAGAATATTGGAAACGTCCAATATATACGACTGTTTCTGATATTCGGAACTTGTATAATACGTAAAAAAAATGATTAGGGGGTATGGGTGAGGGTTAGGACTAGTGTTAGTGTAGGGTTAGTGTTAGGATTTGGGCTAGGGTTAGATTAGGACTTGAGTTAGGGCTAGGTTTAGTGCTAGGGTTAGGTTAGAGTTAGAGTTGCAGTCTCTGGGTGTTATATGATTAGAGCTTAGGGTTGGGGCTAGAGTTATGGTTACAGTCTCTGGGTGTCAGGACTATCCCTGTGGTGGTTGATGAGTAACTCAAGGGACGTCGTTGGAAGTGAAAGTACAAAGAAGGCAGGCAGAAATCAGTGGTCGAGGTCACTAACTGGGTCTTGCACAAATAGGAAAAAGGATGAAAAGGCAGAGCTAAGCAATGAGAAACTGCTTCAAAACTGGAGCAATGATGGACTGGCACTTTGACCTTTTATTATTATTATTCTTTAATTATAAAGCGCCGGCATATTCCGCAGCGCTGTACAATAGGCACAGTAAGGCCCACTTTTAAACCCTGTGACTCCTCCACCTCCAATAAGAGACCTGTGACGTCATCAGCGTGCGCCACGTCCTGGACGCCATTTTGCTGGAGACCAGTCGCGCGCGAGCCTGGTCAGAGGCCTATGCTAGGCCTGAAGCCTGACGCTGCGGCAAAGGCAGCCAGCCAGCGGCGGGGGAGCTGGCGGTAGGAGAGCTGGCACTCAACGTCCCTGGGGCCTGGTGACACATCGAGGAGGTGAGCCAACAACCCTTGGCCGCGAGGTACCGCCGGACAACCGGGCAGGCCGCTTCGCCGCAACCTGAGCGGAAGTGCCGGGGAGGCAGAGAAGCAGCCGCAGGCGGGCCAGCGGCTCTGACACTGGGTGTTATATGATTAGAGATTAGGGTTAGGGCTAGAGTTAGGGTTACAGTCTCTGGGTGTTATATGATTAGAGCTTAAGGTTAGGGCTAGAGTTAGGGTTACAGTCTCTGGGTGTTATATGATTAGAGCTTAGGGTTCGGGCTAGAGTTAGGGTTACAGTCTCTGGGTGTTATATGATTAGAGCTTAGGGTTCAGGCTAGAGTTAGGGTTACAGTCTTTGGATGTTATATGATTTGAGCTTAGGGTTCGGGCTAGAGTTAGCGTTACAGTCTCTGGGTGTTATATGATTTGAGCTTAGGGTTCGGGCTAGAGTTAGGGTTACAGTCTTTGGATGTTTTATGATTTGAGCTTAGGGTTCGGGCTAGAGTTAGGGTTACAGTCTCTGGGTGTTATATGATTTGAGCTTAGGGTTCGGGCTAGAGTTAGGGTTACAGTCTTTGGATGTTATATGATTTGAGCTTAGGGTTCGGGCTAGAGTTAGGGTTACAGTCTTTGGATGTTTTATGATTTGAGCTTAGGGTTCGGGCTAGAGTTAGGGTTACAGTCTTTGGATGTTATATGATTTGAGCTTAGGGTTCGGGCTAGAGTTAGGGTTACAGTCTCTGGGTGTTATATGGTTTGAGCTTAGGGTTCGGGCTAGAGTTAGGGTTACAGTCTTTACAGTCTTTGGATGTTATATGATTTGAGCTTAGGGTTCAGTGTAGGGTTATCGTTAAGGTTAGGGTTACCATTTTCTTTTCCATTTTGATTAAATCCAAATGTTTCTTATTTTATTCACACCTGGCCGATTATAATTGGAAGAATTTGGATTGATTTGAATTTTTTTGTTCAGAAAGCGATTCAGTTTCGATCATTGGCAACTTGATATTCCGATTGATCCAAATTGCCGAAATGACGATATTTTGGATAATTTCTGATAGGTCCGAACCAATTCGCACATGTCTATTGTTGTCCGTGCTGTTTATTTTTTTTTTAAAGTCTTGTCGGAGCGAAACCCTATTTTTAGGATATTATTTTTGACCGGTGGGCTACTCACGAAGGTATGGTGGAGGCTAGGTTACACAGGCATTTTGCCGGTACCAAATTCTCTGGCCACAATCAGTTGGGTCACCGTAGGCTACGGGTCTCTCAGGGAGATCTTTTGATATCTGTATTAGACAGTACCACAATCTCACTGACCTTACATGGACCAGTTAGTAAAGCCTTACAAAACCTCAGTTTGACCAAAGTGGCTCACTGTCTCTTTGACCAGCTTGTCTTGTGACTTGTCTTGGGGCCAGTCCAGGTCTAGTATCCCGACACATTATTGGAAAGCATGGAAATGCTGAACTCACTTGATTTTGTAGGACTTGGTCAATGTTCGATCTTTTCTCAACTCTCAAATGCCTGGTTTTTAGGGCAATTATGTCATTCTCTGAGAAGAAGCCTCGGATTGGGTCTAGCTGTGGAGCTGATATTTTTTTGGTGGCTTTTCAAAAGTTGTCCCAAAGTTCCCAACATTAAAAATGTATGAAACCGAACCAGTTATAAAGACTTATAAAATTATGAGAATTTCTCCTTAAATTAGTGTTCAGGACTCACAGATGCTCTCCGCTCATATTTTGGTTTGGCTTGGTGGTGTGTTATGTGGTGTTTTGTAACCCTGTAGCCTTATTTTTTTTATTTGCCTTGTTTCTGTGCAGCGTGTGTCCCTGAATAAACTTAGCGGTGGTGAATGGTGACGGAAGGGTCGCATGACGTTATCCAGATGGTCCAAGGATGTATTTGGTGCACAGTCTTTCTGTTCATCATTACTAATACAAATGTGTTTTGTTGTATTTGTATACTTTTTGTTTTGTTTGTTTTTTTGCTCTAGGTGGAAGCGCATGGATCCAGCTTTTTGTAAGGATAGATGCAGCGTTTCCCTAACACTCGCTCTTGTTATCAGGCCCTTTGAGGAAACAGAGATTTGGCTGCAAGAAACCCGAGACGCCCACTCCTAAACTTTATGTAACGCAAGACGCCGCAGCTGTGTAAAGAGACAACAATTTGTTTGCATGATCTGGATTTGTTACCGCAGGTTCCCTCTGTATCCAAGTGAATTCGAAATATTTTTCAAGGGAAAGCTGCTAACCCCTTCCCCATTTATTTAGGGAGGTGTCTCCGGCTCCGGTTGCCTCAACATTGGCCCTTTATCAGGTACCTTCCACGTAGCCAGGTCGGGTTTGTTAGAAATTAGATGAAAAGCTGAAAGAAATCAAATTGAAATATTTCTAGGAGTCTGGCACAAACCCCTACACAGTGCAAAGGGCAAAATGTAGCACAGTGTCCAACTGGAAAAATACAACAAACCCAAGAATTATTCAGCTCTTGATGATATATTGCCAGGAAAGCGCTTTCCATTTCACCATCAAGAGTTGACCAGGCAAGAAATTGGGTTTTATCTAGCCACTAGTCTTCATCAAACATCAAATCTCATATCAATGGGTTGTGTTTATCAAAATTCAAAACTCGTATCAGAGAGGGGTCTCCATCAAACCTCAAATCTTGTACCATAAAGTGGTCTTCGTCAAACCGCAAATCTTGTACCAGAACGTGGTCATCATCAAACCTCAAATCTCATACCAGAGAGTGGTCTTCATCAAACCTCAAATCTTGTACCTCAAACTACTGGAGAGTGGAATAGGAGGGAAAACATATGACGTCATCAAAAGCTCATATAACGAGAACTTCGGCAGCATAAAGGTGAATGGGAAGAGAACAGAGCACTTCCGGCAGGCTCGTTGAGTCAGACAAGGCTGCAGCCTAAGTCCAACCCTCTTTAAGATCTACATCAATGGACTGGCTGAAGCTCTAGAATCCTCCTCTGCACCAGGACTAACTCTACATGACACCAAAGTGAAGTTCCTGTTGTATGCAGATGACCTCCTATTATGTCACCAACAGAGAGAGGTCTACAAGACAGCCTGGAAGTGCTGGAAAAATACAGTGCGGCTTGGGAACTACCCATCAACCAAAAGAAAACAAAGGTCATGGTTTTCCGAAGGAAGAAAGCAAAAACCAAGAGTTCCTCTTTCACACCTAATGACTGCACTCTTGATGAAGCCAACAGCTACACATACCTCGGCCTAGAAACAAACCGATCGGGAAGTTTCAAACCAGCCATAGAGGCCCTGAGAGACAAGGCGTGTAGAACCTTCTATGCCATCAGGAGAAAACTCTACAAACTAAAACCGCCTGTAAGAGTCTGGCTTAAAATCTTTGATAGCGTCATCACTCCAATCCTCCTTTATGGCAGTGGAGTATGGGGCCCCATCACCTACCCAGACCAACCCAAATGGGACACCAGCCCAACAGAAATATTCCATCTGGAATTCTGCAAGTACTTCCTCCATGTCCATCGCAGCACCTCTAACAATGCTTGCCGGGCCGAGCTGGGCAGACTCCAATTACTTCTTGCAATACAGAAGAGGGCGCTATCATACTGGGACCAACTAAACATCAGCAGCCTCAACTCATACCACCATAAAGCTCTACTGGCCAACAAGGACCACCCCAAACCATGTGGGCTGCAACAACTCATATCCACCCTGATCATCCAAAGCCCCCATGAATGCAACCTGACAAAATATCAAATAAAGGCCGTAATTAACGATTTCAGGGAAAACTATATCAGAGAATGGAGACATGATATAGCAATTTCCCAGAAACTCACCATTTACCAATCCTTACAGAGGGAATACAAACTGGCCCCATACCTGGAGGTACTACAAGACCCCAAGGACAGACAGATCCTGAGCCGGTACATACTGAGCGCCCACAGTCTGGAAATCGAATCAGGGCGACATAGACAGATTTACAAGCCCAGGGAGAATAGACTGTGTCAGCATTGTGACCAGGGGGCCCTGGAAGATGAGGTCCACTTCCTCCTACAGTGCCCCAAGTACTCAGCACTGAGGGAAACTCACTTCCAGACACTCTCCGCTCTCATCCCGGACTTCACCTCTATAGAAGAGACGAGGAAACTCCACATCATACTGGGAGAAGAGGAGCCGACGGTGAAAACATCCCCCTTCACATTATCCCTTACCCATGATAATGTCCATGGATTTGCCCATTTCCCCCCTCCACCCCATATAACCTCCCCATATGCTTTGGCAATGCTAAAATGTATTTGGTCCTGCCAATAAAGCTTATTTTGAATTGATTTTGATTTGATTTGTACCATAAAGTGGTCTTCACCAACCTCAAATACCGTATCGGAGCGTGGTCTTCAACAAATCTCAACTCTCGTAATAAAGCGTGGTCCACTCTTCACCTAACCTCAACTCTCGTGTCAGAGCGTGGTCTTCACCTAACCTCAACTCTCGTATCAGAGCGTGGTCTTCACCTAACCATAACTCTCACATCAGAGAGTGGACTTCATCAAACCTCAAATAGTGTACCATAAAGTGGCCTTCATCACACCTCAACATCTGTATCAGAACGTGTTCTTCATCAAACCTCAATTCTTACATTAGAGAGTCATCTTTCGCAAACATACCTTCAGTCCAGCAATGCTTTGATTTATGATTCGTCTTTGTGAAGCCAGTGAGGAGGACCAATCTTAGTTTGAAAGACTTTTGGATGAAGTCTTTATTGCTGCATTGATCAGTCACATAGTTAATTGCCAGAGTTTGTATATTTCTTCTTGTGCATGTGCTGGTCTAGTTCTGTATTGGCACCAAAATCCTTCCCAGGCACTAGAGCCCTGATGTAGAGTGGAGAGACCATTCAAAAATGTCCATCTGATTTGGAAAAGGCAGGGAGGACAATCACACTGCAAGATAATCACAGAAACTACCATGAGCTTGAATGCAACCATATTCCAATGTGGATGGAAATACATGTTTTGAACACATGGGCCTAAGTCATCCACCCCCACCATGTGAGTGGATCACAGGTTATCTGGTTATATCTAAGTCAATAGGAGCTCGCCTTCCATTGGATAATTACTGCACTGATTAATAAGTTTTAGCATAAAATGAGGTCATGTGACTCAATAATTATACTGAATGAGCAGGTTTTTCCACCAATGGGTTTTTTCTTCCCTGATGGCACAGCGGGCATATTCCAAGATGGCAATGCCAGGATTCATACGGCTCAAATTGTGCAAGAGTGGTTGAGGGAGCATGAGACATCATTTCACACATGGATTGGCCACCGCACAGTCCAGACCTTAACCCCATTGAGGTCAATCTTTGGGATAATGTGCTGGAGAAGACTTTATGCAGCGCCGCGACTCTCCCATCATCAATACAAGATCTTGGCCACAAATTAATGCCTCTCTGGACGCCAATAAATGCTGTGACATTGCATGAGCTTATCAAGACGATACCGCGGTGAATGCGTGACGCAACCACAGCAAAATATTACAGCGTGTGACTTTTTTTCGGCCAGGTGGTGTATATTTGGATCACGTTTGATTTCACGGCTACCGAATGGCATTGGTGGGAAAAGAGCTTCCTAAAATACCAGCAGAATGTAAAAAGATGTCCTTCGCCAGTTTCAATGCCCTCACACAGACACAGCGCGGCCGTAATTGTTCACATATTCCGTGTAGATTCTCTTCCATAAGATTCCTCAGATTGATGATAGGTCTGTTCTCGTTAGCAGAAGACGACACGTTGACTTCAAACAGACGTATCTTGCAGTTTGTTTCGGAAATTATTATTATTATTATTATTCTTTATTTATAAAGCGCCAGCATATTCCGCAGCGCTGAAATAAAGCAGAGATAATCGTGATTTGCATTAAACGCCTCGCAGATATCTTCTCCAGATGCCGTTGCGACGTCAAAGTGTATCATGAGACGCAGATATAAAATGTAAACATGTAAGAATGTAATTAAATGGAACCCTTCATGAAAAATCACAAAGTTCATGTGTACCGTGTGTCGCTTTCTGTGTTTTCTCCAGCGAGCATCTGACGCTCAATTATCGGCCATTATCTGCTTTCTGTAACGTGCCTCGTCTCTGCGGAGATAATTGGAGACAGATAGGGTGGAGTGCGTCATCTGTCCACTTTGCTGTCTTGGGTTAGACCATGCGATTCTCGCCATATTCCTATCAGGAGTCGGTTCAGTACGAGAAGGATCGTGGCTGGGTCAGGCGACTGCCAAGACACATAATGTTGTAATGCGCGTCTCTGCCCGTTTATCTCCGGTCCTCCCTTCTGACGTCATGTTTGGCTGCGGAATGTCACAATAACCCAGTCTTGAGTTTTTTTTTCCACCAAGATCCCGTTTTAATAAGATTCATTTGTTATTATATACAGTCAACGTTACAGTAGTTCCAGTGAATACAGTAATGTGTAGTTTTACATTAAAATAGCAAATAATCTAGGAAACATAACAAGCTGGCCTACATCCTATAAGAAATGGTTCGATGGGCAGGTGAGGAGGTCGAAAGATCTTCCTGGGCGTCCGCCTGTCTCTCACGGCTCCGACGGTAATAGAGAACCCCAACAGCTGGTGAGAATGTATCATTTTCTTATTGGCGGGTTATTTTTTTGACACTCTTTGATACATTCAAGAGTAGCTGGTCGGATTGACACAACAGTGGTGGCCTGTACCCACCGGAGGTCAAGCCAGGTTCAGAGGTGGAAGAAAGTGCTTCCTCGTGGTTCGTTGTCTCTTTGCTATTGGTTTGTCAGAACGCGGCTCAGTTTCAGTATAACTCAGATGAGCAAGTGGAAGACTAGTAGACTTTGAGTAGAGTACTACCTCCCAGAACCAAGTCTCCAAGCTGCCTGGAGATAAGTCCAGATCACCTATACCCAAGGTCACCTGGCTGTATCGTGCTTACATGAAGGCTCATAAGATTTATATACAAATCTCAATGACATGTTCTTGGGCGGGTGAATTATTTATTGTTATAAAATGGTCAGTATGAGAGGAGCACCGCCACCCTTCACTGCCTTCTCCGCCCTCTCCCTGCTGCCCCGCTCTATTGAAATCGTGGGGTGAAGTGAAGGAGTTTTCTCCACCCCACCCAGTGTCACCAGCAGCTGGGATTTTGAATTTCCCGGCTGCCGGTCACCAGATCGGTCACTAGTGATGTCACAGAGAGCGGTCAATGTTACTCTCTGAGACCGATTGCTGTAATGAGCGTTCTCAGAGGCAGCGATGGATCAGATCTGTGCATGCGCGTGCACCTCCGATCCATCGCTCTGCACAGGCGCTACAGAACCTGTGTACGTAAAGTGTGCAAGTCCTGTAGATCTGCTCAATTTGCGGTTCCTACCCTACGCAAGATGTATAGGAGGACAGATTGCATAGAAAAGCTTCAGGAACTTCCAAGTTTGGGAGTCTGATCCGAAGAGGAAGAGCAGCACGTGGGAGGGACGAAAGGTGAGTAAGACCCCCAAAAAGAGAAAATAAAACGGTAAAAAATAATCGTGCAGGGACTTTCAGCAGGATAGGCCCAATTATTTAACAGCGAAGAAGGGGAACTCGGTTTTGCAATAGAATATCCCTTTAATTTCTTTTAAAATGTATATTTTTTGCAAACAAACCCCCCCCACACCTTTTTTTGCCATCAAAACATTCGATTTTAGCTTGTCCACCTTACGTGGATAGATCTCAGTGGAAACCCTTAAGGCATGGCTGTCAAACTCCAGCTGGCCTGGTACTTCCACACTAACACTCCCACGATTCCCTGGCCATCTATTACATTGAACGAACCCTGGGAGTTGCAGGCATCAACATCTGGGGGTCCGCGGTTTGGACAGACCTGCCCCAAGGCCTCCATACTGCGTGCGTCTGCTTAATAAACATCGAACGTATCAACCTCTAACGAAAGGCAAAAAAATGTTGGGAAACCACACCCAGCGGACCCCAAGCCTCGCGTTCTGCTTTTAAGCTGACCATTGTGGGAAAATTGTTACTCATGTATACGAACCGCTGGGGTTTGTGGTTACGGGCAACGCCGAGCATAAAATCTAGAATCTTCTGCCAAAACATTCTGCCAAGTAACACACTGCACCTGCGCTCAGTGCTCGGCCTCCAGCGAAGGACGGTTACGATCCATAAATATACTTTGTCTTAAACTCCGCACGTATCTGTAAGTTATTCCGAACGTGGCGACAGACGGGGGGAGGGGTTCTGTCAGTTTTTTAGCATTTTAGGAACACGCTCACAATCCGTGGCAGGGCTTCAGGGTTTCTGGCTGATGTAACGCAGCCCGTAACTCAATAAATGTCATCTCTGTTCACCGGCCGATCAGGCGGACCTTACCAGGAAGCTCACGGCTATAAAAGGGAGCGAGGAGCCCACCTCCTCCCCTGGGAGGACACTTCTGGACTCAAGTCCACCAGTGGTCACATCTTCCTGGACTCCCGAGCTCACTGATCGGAATTAGGATGCCAGCTATGAGCAGCTGTGCAAATATTTTTCTCCTCGAGGAACCAGTAATTAATTGTGTTGCTAAGTGTCAGATATTTGGATCGACACAATGGGCAGGACAGACGGACGACTATATATCAGCCACGGGCGTCTCGAAAATACACAAATGTTCAGGCCGGACACGGAGGAATGTAGAGAATGGCAGTTCAAGTTACACAGCACTCCATCCTTTCTACAACGGGCGTTCTTGGCCAAAACACATTTTCTCCTGAGGTCAACCGAGATCAGGTTACAGACTTTTTTCATCGCATAGGAGGTTTATTCACAAAGCACCGAAATGCTTCTATTTCGGGACTTTTCGTTACGGCCCATTTAGGCTCCCTTTGATGACTCAAATTTGGTGAATTCACTATTTATCGAATGTTCGACGTATTTTGCTGAAAATGGTGTCGGTTATCGGTCGTCGGTGAAAAGCAACTATTTGGCCTCGACCAGTGCTTTTTTCTGGAAAAATAGGTGGGGGTACTCTCTCACGTCCGGGGAAAAACTGATTATTATGACTATTTTCGTGTCCTAATAGACAATAGTTGTAGCTCACTTAAAGACACTATAAAAGGGAACCATATTTTTTAATACTGTGTTCCTTTAAATGAACTACAACTATTGTTGTAACCCTATGGGGGTTATCTACTAAGTGCCTCTGTTGCAAGAAAAATCTGTATTGCATGGTAGTTAGCTGGGTTTTTTGGGGGGTTTTCTGCAACGATGGCACTGAGTGGATAATCCCCTAGCATTTGTGAGCACCACAGCAATGAAACTCACAGTTTTGCTGAGTATGTATGAGCTCCATAACAATGAAACTCACAGTAATGCGCAGTGTGTATGAGCTCCACAGCAATGACACTCACAGTAATGTGCAGTGTGTATGAGCTCCACAGCAATGACACTCACAGTAATGCGCAGTGTGTATGAGCTCCACAGCAATGCACAGTGTGTATGAGCTCCACAGCAATGACACTCACAGTAAAGCGCAGTGTGTATGAACTCCACAGCAATGAAACTCACAGTAATGCGCAGTGTGTATGAGCTCCACAGCAATGACACTTACAGTAATGTGCAGTGTGTATGAGCTCCACAGCAATGACACTCACAGTAAAGCGCAGTGTGTATGAGCGCCACAGTAATGAAACTCACAGTAATGCGCATTGTGTATGAGCTCCACAGCAATAAAACTCACTACCGCCTTACAGTGCCAGCTCCTCTGATCACACCGCTTGCCTGACAATCTGCAGCTCTGGCAGATGTGTGTAAACATGCTGCACCCCCCTCCCCATTGGGTTCAAAGTTTCAGCGGCTGCAGAGAGGGGGGCAGCCCTCCCTTGTCACTTACTGGGAGAGGGGGGTTATCAGTCCCTACACACACTCCTGACAATCGGAAGCGTTCAGGAGCAACATGACTTGCCGAGCTCTTCCGATACTCTGCCTGCCACTGCAGGAGGAGGGAGGAGCATCATGCTCTCTCCTGTTAGTTCTGGCTGGTGGTGAGGTGCCGGTACTGAGTACCCCCCGAGTACCCCCTGAAAAAAATCCCTGGCCTTGACTAATTCCACCGAACTGAAAAAAATAAAAGGAAGTCTATTTCCCTAGTAATTTCATCAATTAAAAATGCAGTATACAAATGTATCTAAATAATAAAAAGGTCCTTTAAAAATACGAAAGGTCTGTTAAAAAATAATAAAAAATTCACTTAAAAAATAAAAGAAATGTCTTTTCACAAATACAAAAAGGTCTTTTACAACATAAATAAATAAAAAGGTTTTTGTAGAAAATAAAAATAATAGTCTTTAAAAACAATGTTTTATGTACTTGAAAACGAGAGAAATCTCAATGTATCCTTCCTGGTAAAATACTATGTGCCATATTGCATTCCTCGCGCATCGGTTTTGCGTGCACGGAAATGCTCATTTGCGCAAAGACAAAACCATTTTCGCAGAATGTCGTATTTCGACGTTCGCGCAAACGATGCGCGTTATCGTTTGACGCGGATGGACCTGCGCGTGCGTGATGAACTGTGCGCGTCCTATACTTAACATTGTGAGCGCAAATGCGTTAAGCGGATGGTATTTCAATAGATGCGCATCTTTTTACGAACGACGTTTGCGCGCATAATTTTAACGTCTTTGAAAAGCTGGTGGTAACGGCAAATCTGAACGTTCTGGCAGAAGCAAAATACACCAGCACGAAAAAACAATACAGCACAGTATAGTTACACATTCTACACATACCCAAACAAAAAAAATGAGAATTTGTGCATATTTTTTTTATTGCTGCAGCATGTATACTCCGATTTATTTTGACAGGCGCAAAAACGTTAGTGAGTCAATTAAGGTGAATTGATGTCAATTAAGGTTCTTAAATCTGATTGGCTGAATCCTGCGAAAAAAACAGTCCGCTCACTGATTTACGTGCGCAACGTTACTGTGCGCGTATTACACTTGGTTTTCGCGTTTTTTTACTAACGTTATTTTTTGACGGATGAGAAAATGCGTTCGGATCCGAATATCACGTTAATTTTCACGCGATAACGCTGGACACTGCGCGCAAAAAAATTGCGCTGCGCGAGCGCAGTTGCGCACAGAATGTAATATGGCCCTATCAGGGTTAGTCAAAGAGAACCGAATGGCTGCCGAAAGGTAACCGGACAGTGAAATTCAGCGTTCGGTTACCTTTCTTGGCCATTCGGCTATTCAGAGAGCAGGCAATTCGCCAAATCCTGGCGAATTGCCTGAACATACGGTGCCTGTTCGGTGCCTGTTCGAGGGCAGTGAAATCCCCATGAAAAAGCACTGCTTCGTCTATTCAGAGAACACAAACCAGCAGTGAAAGGTTCCCCTAATGCCCTGCCATTCGGTGGTTTAATTCGTCAGGTTTATTCAGGCGAATCCCATAGGTTTCAATGTTAAAAATATTCCTGTATTTAATAAACCGTTCATTATAATATTCTGCAGTAAAAGGTCTCTTCATTTATAGATTTTTTGGGATATTTTAAGCATTTTTTGGGATTTTTTTTCTAAAAGAAAATTTCGGATTTCTTTTAATTTATTTTTTTAAAGTTTTTTCTTTTTTTCTGTAACATTCCTTTTTATTATCATTCATTGGATTTTATATGTAAATTTCAGACATTTTCGCTCAGTAGTTTCTTTGCAGCGTTTCACTTTTCAAACATTCAAGCATACTGTTGTTTTTTTTCTCACTCCATTCGTCTGCGGTGTCGGCTTTTTCCGGCGGCTGCTTTGCGTTGTGATCGGCTCCTATTCGGGTTTTTCCGGCGTTTCCAGGGGGTTAATCCAGATGTTTTTGCGGGTTTCGGTGTGCCTTCTCCGGGTTTTGCGGTGAGTGTTCGGCGGGTTTTCGGTGACTTTTCCCTGCACTACGATGGCCCTGTGGTGCTTGCTGAATACACCGCAGGGTCGCCGAAACGGGATCGCCAAATAGAATCGAATTGAAGAGAACAAAAAGTCACCGAACATGCGGTGACTTTTCGATTCTCTTTGAATATGTATGTATGTGTATATATATATATATATATGTATATATAGCATTTCAATTGTGGTGGAGGGCAAACAAGTGAGAATAAAAGCCTCCACACTGCAAATAATAAAGTTTATAGCTGCAGAGGACATTTACACATCCTAGCAAATCAGAGAACAGCTTACAGAGCTCGTGTGCTACATTCCCCATGCAGCAAAGAACTCTGGGTAAGATATATATTCCAATTATTTCATTGAAACCTATGGGATTCGTCAATTAAGTTAACTGGTCATGGTGGCCTAGGTGTCCACCTCGACTGTCCTGGTGGGCTATGAAAGCCTTCCAAAACAGAGGGCCTTCCTCTGCAGGGAAAGCTGTCAATGAGCTCTCGCTGGGCAGCCTCCCAGGGTTACAGACAGCAATAGGCAGCTGGTACATCACTTATCGGAAGGGAGTATATTTAAAAGGAAACAAAGTAGCAAAACAAGAGGACATAGTCTTAGATTAGAGGGGCAAAGGTTTAAAAGTAACATCAGGAAGCATTATTTTACTGAGAGGGTGGTGGATACATGGAACAGCCTTCCAGTAGAAGTGGTAGAGGCCAAAACAGTAATTGAATTTAAGCAGACATGGGATAGGCATAAGGCTATCCTAAACAAAAGATAAATCCAGGTAAAGTATCCATGTAATTGGGCGACTAGATGGGCCGAAAGGTTCTTATCTGCCGACATTTTTCCATGTTTCTATGTTTCTAAATATAAATGATGTGCTGTTCATTCGAATCAGTGAGTCTATGGGTAAAATGAGAGGCTATACCATATTCATGTATGATTTGCTTTGGTAGCATAGCTAAAAAAAAGTGTTATTAAAGTAAAATTACTGGATCTGAATTAGATTTTTCACTTCTTCATTCATAATATTTAGAAATATTGCTGGGATGAAATGTTCTGGACTCTAGATAGCGTTGCTCATCTTGCGGCGTGTCTCACGGGCAGTGGCGTCACCCGCTGCAGTAACTCATGGTGTCACCCCCCCCCCCGAGTTTTACGGTTTCTTTTTTTAACTACTCTTACTCATAAATCAGTATTCCCGTATCACACTGAATGCTCAAACACTGCGCACACTACTATGACGTTTATTGCTGTGGAGCTCTCTCATATGCTCATACACACTTTACGGAGTTTTATTGCTGTGGATTCTGTGACACGCTCGTACACACTGCACTTTACTGTGAGGTTTATTGCTGTGGAGCTCTATGATATGCTCACACACAAATTTTGGCGAACTGCCAGCAAGAATGGTAGCTGTTCATTTTTCAGTATTTTTTTCGGCAATTTTTTTCTCCCATTTTTTTTATTAGTGGATTTTCTTTTTTCTGTAACAGACCTCTTTTTTATTCATAGTACCTTATATGTTAATTCCAGACATTTTCGCTCAGTATTTTTTCTTTAAAACAGTGGGCGATGGGTTTGCGGTGGCATTCGACGGCTGATTCCCTGTTGTGAATGGTGGGAAAATTTGATTCCCTGAAGTGCGGGGAACAACAGAACAATGAAAATGTCTGCGTCATTTCGGTGCTCTGTGAATAACCCCTTTCCAGGGGGTGACAAAAAACCCCACCACTAAAGTGCCAGCCTAGGCCTTGCCTACCCAGGACATACTTGAAAATAACAGGAATCTCAATGTATCCTTCCTGGTAAAAATACTTTAGAGTAAAAAATAGATAAATATATATATATTTTTTTTAGGGTGTCACCCGGTGCGGGCTGCACCCACCGCCCCCCCTTGTGACGCCATTGCTCACTGGCTCTATATTATATGCCCTTTAAATCTGATAAGTGGCAAAAACAAATCATTGGTGTTGTTTTATACCGGCTACATAGGCTGGAGTTTCACAGAAGTTTAATCCACACAGCAGGTGGAGAAGCTTCTTGTGCTGTTGTTTCAATCCAATTTATGTGAAGCACCGGTGTTTTCTGCCGTGGTTGCAATTTGCGATACACCAGCGGCTATTGAATAACTTCCTCAAGGCCACCTCTAGCATTTGAGGAGCCCTGGGTGTGAACATTTTTTTTGGGCCCCTCGCCATGCTTTCAATGTTACATCTCCTTACCCACCATTTTTGACATACAGATATACACAATGAACCCATTTGACCTTCACAAGACCGACAATCCTGACCCCTCTTGCCCCCAGATAGGCCCCCTCTAAACACCTCTCCATAGATCGATACCCCGATTCTCCGAAATAGAGAGGTGGCAGTTGCTGACCCTCTTTATCTGACCCTCTTTATCAGCAGAGGTACGGGGCCACCCAAAAGGCGGGGCCTGCTCACCCCACCCAAAGGGCAGGTCTGAACTCCCCAAAAGGTTTTTTCTACCCAAATAAGTGTAGTTTTACAGGGTGTTTGTCTTTGCTTTTCAAAACAGGATTTTGGCTGCGTAGGGGTTAAATAGCAAGTGGCTGGTGCCAGCACATAAAATATTAACTAATTATTCTTTCTAAGACTCGAGCTCTGGCCACTTCACAAGATGATGACATTGCGTCGTAAAACAGACAATTATAAACACATT
Organism: Leptobrachium leishanense; assembly: GCA_009667805.1. Taxonomy (NCBI): domain Eukaryota; kingdom Metazoa; phylum Chordata; class Amphibia; order Anura; family Megophryidae; genus Leptobrachium; species Leptobrachium leishanense. Next base: position 43,142,437 of record CM019066.1, on the reverse strand, counting down.
ACAAGTTTCTTGGAAAGTGATGGGAAACCATCTGGGACGTATTAATTCCACGTCGCTACAAGCTTCATCGGGATATTTGGTTGAAAAAATAAAATAAAACATGCACCATCAGCAGCTAAAAAGAACAAACATTCGAGCAGTCGGACATTTTTATAAAGCGATACGTCGGTTCTGATTTATCGCCGAGCCTTGTTATCCGTGGGTTTGCCCGGACAGGTGTCGAGGATTAATTTATGGCGGAGGAACGAATTACAATAAATCAGAAAATTACAGAAAATCACTGAAGTCTTGCATTCCGTGGACACAATGTGACATCTGTTTTCTTTTTTGGACTTGTTGGGCTGGGTAACTGGATGCCAGACCCTTTGACGACTACCCACTCCCACGTAGATCAGAAAGGGTTTTACGTCGTAGCAAAATATCGTCCACTCTGGGACCATCCGTCTGTTGGACTACTATACCCAAATTCTAAGTAAATTATTATACTAGCCCATCAACACCCAGCGAGGCACCACTCGTTACCCTGGCCTGAACAATCAACATCAGTCAATGGGGTCAAATGTTGGTCTCCGTTGAATCTGCAAGAGTTATTCAAGCCGGTTGTCATGTGACAATTTTCCCTTCAACCTAAGGAAAAATAGAATCTGGATATTCTAGACTTGCGCACGGCTTTTTTTTTCGTTTCGTTTCGGATTCTTCCTTTCAGTTTTTTTTTTCGTTTCGTATCATTTCATTCTGTTTTCTTCATTTCGGGTCGTTCGGTATGTTACCAAGATTCATATTTTCAGACCGAACCGAGATTTGGGATGTCCGGTTTTCCTTTTTTTGGGTCCATTTGCTTTTTCATTTTTTATTTTTAATTCGTATTTCGCGTTGATTCGTATTTAGTTTTTATTAGTTATCGGAATGTGAAATGGATTAATTAATTACTTAGATCAGGGTAAAACAAAAAGAAAGATAAAAAGATACCTATCTCCCCTGTCATTGCTGCTGAAATAACTTTCAGTACCAAGGACAGCAGCCAGCCAGTCCTGCAATAAAATGAAAATACCAGCCAGTATTAAAATAAAATACAGCTGATACCAAAATTAATTATAGCCGGTACTACAATAAAAATGCCAGCCGGTACTACAATAAAATAACAGCCAGTGATAAAATAAAATACAGCCGTTACCAAAATAATCCCATAGGTTTCAATGTAAAAAATATTCCCCGTTTTTATTAAATATTTATTCAACTGTTTAATACTTTCACTAGCAGCAAAAAGTCTCTTTATTTATTTATTTTTTAGGATTTTGTTTAGGCATTTTTCTGGATTTTTTTGTTAAATTTTACGTTTCCTAATTTATTTGAATTTTATTTTCTGAATCAGCACCATGGACAGCAGCCCCGGGAGGCTCCGGAGCTATCTATGGTGCTGAAACATAGTATTCATTGCCGAACACAGCTGGACTGAAAGAAAATAATACAGCTGCGTTCAGCAAAGAAAAAAAAGCCTTGTTGCTTTAAAATAAATTAGGAAACATAAAATTTAACAAAAAAATCCAGAAAAATGCCTAAACAATAAAATAAAAAATAGGCTTTTTGCTGCAAGTGAAAAAATAAACGATTGAATAAATATTTAATAAAAATGGGGACATTTGTTTCCATTGAAACCTATGGGAAAAAAGCCTCATTGCTTCTGTAGTGCTGGTTTTAATTCCCTGTCGTTGTAGTACTTGTTTTTGGCCACCGGAGGGAGACAAGCGCAATGTAAGACACTGGACATTGGGACTACATTTTCCAGCATGCTTTGCGGGCGGGAACAGGAAGTGGGTGGGAGAGAGACACTGACATCCGCAGCCTCGTGGAAAGAGCCGGCAGAGAGCGCAGAGGAGTGAGAGGAGCAAGACGCAAGAGAGAGCAGAGAGTGATTACAACCAGGCCAGAGCGCAGGTGCGGCCTAGCAGAGCTGGAGATCAGGATTTTCCTTATTATTAATCGAAGACCCAGTGATCCACCGCTAGTAATCTCACGCTGATACATATTAAGCTGAAGGACCCCGACTTAGGAGAACCGCAGACGATCTAACAGGGAGTGCAGGCAGTGTGCTGGATATCTTGTGGCCGATACAGAAAAGCAAGACAGCGGATCAGGTGACACAGAAAATCCCAGTCAAAATCGAGTGGAGAGACGTCCTGGGTCGAGCGGAATGCAGAGTATCTGGCGGATGGGTGAGAGGCCTTCCAGGCCATTGTAAAACACTAAAGCACGCTGCAGTTTGTTCAAAACCTACAGGGCCCCAACGTGACTAGTCGAAGATACCTCTTAAATAATTCACTGGCCAGTTGAATATTGTACCCGGGTACCAATACACGCATACACATACATTCCTTGGGACATAACCTGTACCGGACTCACACTCCAACCACTAAGGGGTTAAAAATACTTTTTTTTTCCTTTTCCGCTGCGCGTTTCTCGCATTGCGAAGTGCTGTATTTCCTTTTCCGCTGCGCGTTTCTCGCATTACGAAGTACTGTAAAAATATATACGTATATCGTGTTACTCATTATATGCCAGTTTATTCAGTAAACTATATAAATTATAAAATCCACAACGGTGCTGGAGTATATTTATTCCCTAGTGCGGGGAGACTGACCCGAGGTTCAAATTCAGCGGCTCCTCCGGGAGTGAGCGCCACACTTTAACCACTTGGCTGCAGAGAGAACTCTGAGCGCGTTGTCTCGATCGTGTACAGCGTGCGGACGATGTACTGAGCATGTCCTCACATTGCAGCCCGTGATAGGCTGGTATTTCGGCAGATCGCTGTGGTCTCCCGGTGCGGGCTGACATCTTAGATGCGGGCTGACATCGCCGGTGCGGGCTGACATCTGTCGCCAGTGTACTGACATCATGTCGCCGAGTGTGATGACGTCTGTTTCAGGCACACACAGGGCCGTCTTTAGCACAGTGCAAAAGGGGCAGCTGCCCTGGGCCCAGTCATTGCTATGGGGCCCAAGGCAGCTTCTCCCAGCCTGCAAAAATCATGGCATCACGTGCTGTGTACAGTGTAAGGACATGTCATGTGACCGCAGATAGGAGGGGAGGCCTTGCGAGAGATGCGGTTGGCTCCTCCCCTCCTCTTCAATATGCAGTTTCCCTTCTCTCACCGGGTCCCGGCTGGGTATGTGATGCACTGCTGGGCATGATGTGATGGGCATGTGAAACTCTGCTGGGCATGATGTGATGGGCATGTGAAACTCTGCTGGGCATGATGTGATGGGAAGTGAAACTCTGCTGGGCATGATGTGATGCGATGGGCAAGTGAAACTCTGCTGGGCATGATGTGATGGGAAGTGAAACTCTGCTGGGCATGATGTGAGGGACATGTGAAACTCTGCTGGGCATGATGTGATGGGAAGTGAAACTCTGCTGGGCATGATGTGATGGGAAGTGAAACTGCTGGGCATGATGTGATGGGAAGTGAAACTCTGCTGGGCATGATGTGATGGGAAGTGAAACTCTGCTGGGCGTGATGTGATGGGAAGTGAAACTCTGCTGGGCGTGATGTGATGGACATGTGAAACTCTGCTGGGCATGATGGGATGTGCTGGGCATGTGTGAAACTCTGCTGGGCATGTGATGTGCTGGGCATGTGAAACTGCTGGGTATGTCAGATTCTGGCCTCTGCTTACGAAGTGCTTACGAAGTATCAGAGACCCGTGTATCCAGACACCTGTCGACGCTGACGAAGGCTGACTGGTTGGAAGGGTAACATCTGGATACATGATATGCTTGAAACCTTTTTGCGTCTAGTGAGTGCATCTTAAAGGGGCCTGTGGTGTATACTTAGTTTAAATTGTATCACACGATGTCCTTCTGTTTGTGTATCTAGGTTGCTCCCATTGGTGATTCGTCACATTATTCTCTGCTGGGTATGTCAGATTCTGGGCTCTGCTGGGTATGTCAGATTCTGGGCTCTGCTGGGTATGTCAGATTCTGGGCTCTGCTGGGTATGTCAGATTCTTGGCTCTGCTGGGTATATCAGATTCTGGACTCAACTGGGTATGTCAGATTCTGGGCTCAACTGGGTATGTCAGATTCTGGGCTCTGCTGGGTATGTCAGATTCTGGGCTCTGCTGGGTATGTCAGATTCTGGGCTCTGCTGGGTATGTCAGATTCTTGGCTCTGCTGGGTATATCAGATTCTGGACTCAACTGGGTATGTCAGATTCTGGGCTCAACTGGGTATGTCAGATTCTGGGCTCTGCTGGGTATATCAGATTCTGGGGTCTGTCTGGGTACATAAAATTCTGTGAGTTTGACTTCCTATTAGCAGTACAACTATGAGTATAAAAGTTAAAATCTAACACTATGCAGCACTGTTGTTCACTGGCGCCCGGTTGTTTTATTTACTAGCTCAGTTATACACTTATACACACCTCACATTACTGTATCTCAGAGCTCCACAGCAATAAAATTCTAATGTACGGTGTGTATGAGTGTTTGAATTTTATTGCTGTGGCGCACTGTGATACGCTCATACACGCTGTGTGTTTTTTTTTTGGGGGGGCAGCATTTCATCCTTAATAAATAAATACACACAGAGATATTGTGTTTTCACAGTATGCGTAGGATGTGTAATTGTAAAAAAAAATTGTAAAATATAATGATTTAGTTGATTTTAGTTTTAGGAGACAAGTCTATGTGTGTGGCTTTTTTTTGGATGTTGGAGTGGAGAGCAAAATTTCAAGGGGGGGGGGAAGAAAATATTCGCCCAGGGCCCAGTCAATATTAAAGACGGCCCTGGGCACACACACCCCCCCCCCACCAGAGCAGGGAGAGTGCCTGAAGGGGAGGGGGTCTTTTGGACCCCTCTCTCCATCGCTGATGGCCATAGGAGAAAGAGAGGCACCGAGGCAAAGAGAGGTTGCTGGTGATGCTGGGTGGGGTAGAGGAAACACCTCTACTTCACACCACAATTTCAACAGATGGGGGGGCAGCAGGGAGTGGGGACTCCTTACATCCTGACCACTTTTTAACAATAAATAATTCACCCGTCCAAGAACATATGTCATTGAAATTTGTATATAAATCTTACGTGCCTGCATGATACAGCCAGGGGAGCTTGGGTATAGGGGCTCTGGACTTTTCTCCAGGCAACAAGGAGACCTGGTTGCGTGATGTAATACTCTACTCAAAGTCTACTAGTCTTCCACATACTCATCTGAGTTATAGTGAAACTGAGCCGTGTCCTGACAAACCAATAGCAAAGAGTCAACGAACCACGAGGAAGCACTTTCTTCCACCTCTGAACCTGGCTTGACCTCCAGTGGGTACAGACCACCACTGTTGGTCAATCCGACCGGCTACTCGAGTCAAAGAGCCACGAGGAAGCACTTTTCAGCCGATATTTTTTCTAAACCAAGAGAAAACACGTCTAATGGAATTCTTGTTGTAAAAGACATTCTACTAATTCCGGATTCTGTGATGTCACTCTGCCCTGAGATAATATTATCTCATAATCTATTAAATGGGGATTAACCTGTTAGTTTTGGGAAAAAAATGGATATGATGAACTATCGGTGGTGGGAAAGACGAGGTTTCAGTTCACGATGATATATTTACTGTAAGAATAGGAAAAAATAATCAAGCGTTCGCCGGTAGAGTCGGCTTTGATGAGTATAGTGCTGATGGATGAGGTCAGAGAGTAACAAAGCCTGATATCGCATCATTTGTCTCCGGCACAAAAAGATGGTTTTCATTAAACTTAATCTAGAACTAGAGATTACAGGGAACAGGCCCGTCCTCCTTCAGTGTTATTAAAGATTCTCCTAAATCCGATTTAATGCAGAATATACCGTGTGTTCGGCAGCTGAGATAAGAAGGGTCACATAGTGATGATGGGCTGGTTTCATCCACAAGCAGAGCTGGAATCCATTTATTTCTTTATTTTAATTTTACTTTGCTCTTGCGGGTTGGTAAATACTCACCATGTCAAATGGTCAAAGATGGATCATTTAGGGAATGTCGCTGGGGGCGGGGCCAAACAGTACACTATTCCCAAAATCTTTAGATGATGTCCCAACCTATCACCTCCATGTTTCTCATTAGAAACGTCATCTAGAGCAAAAGCAAAGAATCCTATTTACAGCAAGTGACTCCTAACAACTTTTAGTATAGTTTACAGACTCATTGCTGGAGATTTCTTGCTCTGCAGCTCTGTTATACACTGAATATATGGAGGAGCTCCTAAAAACACACCCGCACACCCTGAATAAATGGAGGAGCCCCTAAAAACACACCCGCACACCCTGAATATATGGAGGAGCCCCTATAAAGACACCCACACAATGAATATATGGAGGAGCCCCATAAAATACAGCCACACACCCTGAATATATGGAGGAGCCCCTAATAATACACCCACACACCCTGAATATATAGAGGAGCCACTAAAAAGACACCCACACACCCTGAATATATGGAGGAACCTCTAAAAAGACACCCGCACTCCCTGAATATATGGAGGAGCCCCTAAAAAGACACCCACACACCCTGAATATATGGAGGAACCCCTAAAAATACCCCCACACACCCTGAATATATGGAGGAACCTCTAAAAAGACACCCGCACTCCCTGAATATATGGAGGAGCCCCTAAAAAGACACCCACACACCCTGAATATATGGAGGAACCTCTAAAAAGACACCCGCACACCCTGAATATATGGAGGAACCCCTAAAAAGACACCCACACACCCTGAATATATGGAGGAACCCCTAAAGACACCCACACACCCTGAATATATGGAGGAGCCCCTAAAAAGACACCCGCACTCCCTGAATATATGGAGGAGCCCCTAAAAAGATACCCGCACACCCTGAATATATGGAGGAGCCCCTAAAAAGACACCCACACACCCTGAATATATGGAGGAACCCCTAAAAAGACACCCACACCCTGAATATATGGAGGAACCCCTAAAAGACACCCACACACCCTGAATATATGGAGGAGCCCCTAAAAAGACACCCGCACACCCTGAATGTATGGAGGAACCCCTAAAAAGACACCCACACACACCCTGAATATATGGAGGAACCCCTAAAAAGACACCCGCACACCCTGAATATATGGAGGAGCCCCTAAAAAGACACCCACACACCCTGAATATATGGAGGAACCCCTAAAAAGACACCCGCACACCCTGAATATATGGAGGAGCCCCTAAAAATATACCCACACCCTGAATATATGGAGGAGCCCCTAAAAAGACACCCACACACCCTGAATATATGGAGGAACCCCTAAAAAGACACCCACACACCCTGAATATATGGAGGAACCCCATAAAAGACACACACACACCCTGAATATATGGAGGAGCCCCTAAAAAAACACCCGCACACCCTGAATATATGGAGGAGCCCCTAAAAAGACACCCACACCCTGAATATATGGAGGAGCCCCTAAAAAGACACCCACACACCCTGAATATATGGAGGAGCCCCTAAAAAGACACCCGCACACCCTGAATATATGGAGGAGCCCCTAAAAAAACACCCGCACACCCTGAATATATGGAGGAGCCCCTAAAAAGACACCCACACCCTGAATATATGGAGGAGCCCCTAAAAAGACACCCACACACCCTGAATATATGGAGGAGCCTCTAAAAAGATACCCGCACACCCTGAATATATGGAGAAGCCCCTAAAAAGACACCCACACACCCTGAATATATGGAGGAGCACCTAAAAACACACCCACACTCCCTCAATATATGGAGGAGCCCCTAAAAATACACCCGCACACCCTGAATATATGGAGGAGCCCCTAAAAAGACACCCACACACCCTGAATATATGGAGGAGCCTCTAAAAAGACACCCGCACACCCTAAATATATGGAGGAGCCCCTAAAAAGACACCCACACACCCTGAATATATGGAGGAGCCCCTAAAAAGACACCCACACACCCTGAATATATGGAGGAGCCTCTAAAAAGACACCCGCACACCCTGAATATATGGAGGAGCCTCTAAAAACACATCCACACTCCCTGAATATATGGAGGAGCCCCTAAAAACACACCCACACTCCCTGAATATATGGAGGAGCCCCTAAAAAGACACCCACACACCCTGAATATATGGATGAGCCCCTAAAAAGACACCCACACACCCTGAATATATGGAGGAGCCCCTAAAAAGACACCCACACACCCTGAATATATGGAGGAGCCCCTAAAAAGACACCCACACAACCTGAATATATGGAGGAGCCCCTAAAAAGACACCCGCACACACTGAATATATGGAGGAGCCCCTAAAGACACCCACACACCCTGAATATATGGAGGAGCCCCTAACAAGACACCCGCACACCCTGAATATATGGAGGAGCCCCTAAAAACCTTTAGTATAGTTTACAGACCCAATAGTTTAAGGCCCAATCGAGATGCTGGGAGCAGAATTTCATGTTTATATTCATATCGTGCTGATTTAATAAGTAACACACAGTCCTTCATGTCTTGTGATGAAGATTATACCATATTTTTTCTACATGCAGGTCCAGCAAGAGGTCGAAGATCTTCTAGGCGCTGTGGCCAAGTGGGATCCATAGCAGCTCTGAAATACGCCGTAGTCGGCCTCTATCTTCTCGTTTTTCTAATTCTTGTCGGAGTTTTCATATTAGCAGGTAAGAGATGCAGGAAACACCAACGTCTTATTGACCACCATGACACCTGGACAACACTGTCACGAATGCAAATGATCATGATATATAGTAACGTTGTAACACAGGAATGTTTACTTGTGAACATATTGGGCTCTTTTCCATAGTTGGTGCTATTGCCGCGTCTCAATTATGTAATCATTAGCTCTTGGAGAAGTTTAGCGTCTGGCATGGATATACTGATCTTGACGCTAAACTGGGGTGAAACCAGTTTGCACCTCGCAGCTTGTGTGAGTTTACTGTACTTTTCGTGTTCTATCAGGGCTGGATTTACACCTCAGGCTCAGGCGCCTGCAGGCACAGAAATATGAAGTGCTCCTGGGGAAAAAACTGGTCAGGTTTGGTATCAATGGAAAGGCCATAATCTGCCCTTTCCAATGATACCTTACAAGTCTCTCTAGCCTGAAGGTCTCAAGAGATACAGCGGTCTAAATGCTTGCAGATTGTCATTTCTTTTACTGAGCGCCCTCTTGTGGCAGGCACCTGTAGGCACATGCCTACTCTGTCTACTTATAAATCCGGCCCTGTCTCCTGTATTTAATATGGGCAGCACAATCTATCTTTACCATCTTGATAAGTGAGGTATTACACAGTGCTGGAGCAATTTATCGTGGGCCAAAATTTTAAAAGCTCCTAAAAGCTGGTGTTAAATGATTCTACAAAGGCAAATACTTGACATGTACAAGTATTTTGTGATGTCGGCGCATCTATGTCGTTAGGGGTGTCTTGCCCAAGGACACTCGCTGGTGGCGTCTTCTGAGTGATCAGTTCAACCCGTTTAAACAGGCGAATCCCTTAGGATTCAATATTATCGTTCACATTTTTATCTTTTCAACAGTTTATTCTTTTCAATTTCAGGAAAAATGTTTTTTTAGTTATTTATTTTTTGGAACACCTTTTTTTATTATTTATTTTTTTATGAAATTGTTGATTCCCATTTATTTTTAATTTTTTTTTTTTATTCTGTAACAGACCTTTTTATTATTTTTAAAGGACCTTTTTTATGATTGACACATTTTCATGCATTTTTATTGGTTTAAACACCTATTAGAAGAATAGCACTTTAGAGAAAAAAACGCCACAAATACCAAATATAAATAGAAGGGATACGCGGATTCGTTACTTTTTATGCTCCATTACTTTACTTTTCTATCCCTTCTACAAAATATTTGATATTCGCAGATTATTTTTTTTTTAACGTGCCCTGCTATATATTTTATTTATTTTCCTGGCGATGTGATGTATGGGGGATAAGGGGGGCTTACGTTGTTACTGCACATATTAATGGAGTATACCCATGGAGTGTTTTGTTTTTATATTGTTTCGACATGCCGCCGAACAAGGGTAAAAAAAAACCTAAAAAAAATCCACAATCTTTAAATGGCGTTTAAAAAAAATTATAATGCATGAAAATAAATGAAAATATATAAGGTCCTAGGAATAATAATAAAAAGGTCTGTTACAGAATTAAGAAAAAAAAACACCATTAAAAAAAAAAATCTAAATTCAAAAATGTGGCTGAAAAAAATCCAAAGAAATTAGAAAAAAACAAAGACTTTTTGCTGCAAATGGAAAGAATAAACGGTTTTATTAGTTATGGGGTAAAAACCGGAATATTTTTTACATTGAAACCTATGGGGTTCGCCTGAACAAACCTGCCGAATGAAACCGCCGAACAGCAGGGCACTTCGGCAACTTTTCACTGCTGTTCGGTGTCTGCGAATAGATTAACCATTGCTTCTCTATGGGGGATTTCACTGCCGTCGAACAGGCACCGTACTTGCTGGCAGTTCGCCAAAATTTGACAAACATTAATATTAGACATTAAATTTCTAATAAAGATTTTTTGGTTTTATTGGAGATATCTCTGCTATAGCAGTTTCTGGCAGTTGGTGGTGTTTACATTTTGGGGTCGTCCTCCACGTTGTGTAGTAGAGGGTCTTCTTTATTACATACTGGTGTATACGTTGCTGGAAGACCCCGATTTATGGGTCTCCTAGTCCTCGCCTGAACCGTGTGGATGTGTTACTGATGTAATAGAAGATGTTCGCGAGGGACGGCAGCTCACTGCGCACACGTGCAAGATCCAATAAAAATACTATTATTAACGAGCACAGCTGTGCAATATTATGCTATACTGGGAGGGTCGTGACCCGGCTTACACTGGGTTTACTTCTTATTACAGTTATTGTCCTAAAGTAGAGGTTAGACTGATTCGTGGGATAATATCAGGGGTCAAGTCGAGGGGGAAACCGTGGGAATGCAGTTCACCCACTATATTTGCACAGGGAACTCCGTTCCCATTACTCTAATACACTATAGGGTTTATTCAGAGAGCACCGAAATGTCAGCAACATTTCCCCGCAGTTCCCTGCACTTCGGGGAATCAAAGTTCCCCACCCTGCTGTGAATTCAGCATTCACCGCAGAGTCCCCGGAGTGCAGGGAAAACCCGCCGCAATCTCGCCGAACACTCACTGAAAACTCACCGGAACCGCCGCAAAAAACACTCCGACCATGATGGAAAAAGCCGACGAGCCGCTGATCCTATAAGAATACTATGACTGATAATAAAAAGGTCTGCTACAGAAAAAAGAAAAAAAACAATTAAAAAAAAAAAAGGAAAATAAATTTGCCCAAAAAAATTCAGAAAAATACCTAAAAGATCCTAAAAAAAAATCAATAAATAAAGAGACTTTTTGCTGCAGATTAAAATAATAAACGATTTATTAGATATTGGATAGAAATGGGAATATTTTTAACATTGAAACCTATGGTATTCGCCTGATTAAAGCTGACGAATGAAACCACCGAACAGCAGGGCATTTCACTGACATTACTCTGCTGTTCGGTGTCTGTGTATAGAATAACCATTGCTTCTGTATGGGGGATTTCACTGCCGTCGAACAGGCACCGTACTTGCTGGCGAACTGCTTGCTCTCTGAATAGCCGAATGGCCCGAAATGTCACCGTACGGGGAAATTCACTGTTTGGTGCAATTCGGTGGCCAGTTCGGTGCTCTCTGAATAACCGAATGCCCCGAAACGTCACTGTACGGGGAAATTCCCTGTTCGGTGACATTTCGGGGCCAGATCGTCTCTCTCTCTGAATAACCCCTTATAAAGCTTGTATCCAGGTCTTTAATCATATCTATATCTAAGTCACATTAAATACAGGATTTATCATATATTTTTGCTAAAATCCACATTTATACATAAATATATCAGAGCTGAGTGTGCGCTTGTGTTACGTGCGGCATGATGATCATCGCTAATTGGGGACAGATATCTCGACGAGTTCCCACACTTCTTATTTTAGGACTTGATCCCTGGATAATATTATTAAGACCAGGGTGGACCTGCTGCCTTTTATGATAGAAGCTGGACAGGGGAATAGTATTCAACGGTTCGGCCGTGCTTCACGATAATGACACTTGCATAATTACACAAAAAATATAATAATAATAATACTTTCTCATGCGAGCGACACTCAGGCTAAAAATGGTGGGTTGGGGTTAATAATTGACCCTGAGCGCGCCCTGATTTACTATTGCCCACCCCCTGTTTTTAGCACATAGTGTGATAATTCCGGATTTCCCTATTATCATGACGGGAAGTCCTAATTTTATTAAGGATAAACGGAGGCGAGTATTATAATGCCAAATTCTTTTAATACCACTTCCAGCAGCAAGAAGAAAACAGCCCCCCTATGAACAGTCCAGCCCACTCCCAGGATCCTCTCTTTTTCTTGGGAACGATGACAGGAAACGCTTAAACTTGAATCCAGAACATCAGACCATGAAACCAGAAACTTGAACAGTCGAACCCAGAATGGAGAAGAAACTGAAACGGCTGGAACATAGAAACAGATGCATCAGAAGAAGCGAAGGGAGCTAGGAAAACTGCAACGGGCACCAGGCAGGCAACTCAGCAACTTAAGTAGCTGGAAAAACAAGAAGAGAGACAAATCGTCAGTCGCGGGCAACCATAACAGATGCACCTAGATAACATAGCAGCAGAGCAGCAAAAGATAGGAGCGCCGCCAGCGATCAACTGTACAGACGGCGAGCGCGCAAGCGTACAACACCACACAAGGTAGACATATGGAATTCAAGTAATGTATTACGAGATTGGTAAATAAGACAACAAAACAAATAGGGTGGGTCAGAAGACAGGGCGGGAATAATACTCGCCTCCGTTTATCCTTAATAAAATTAGGACTTTTATCAAAGGAAACGGAGGCTCATATTATAATGCCAGTTCAAAGCTTAAGGCAGAACCGAGGCAGCCCAATGAACGTCGGAGCGGAAATAGAAGTCCCGGAACGTTGATTCTCGGGACCAATCGCGGCCGACATAATGTCCTCCAGCCTACAACCCACTGTGAGGGCCTGTGAGGCCATCGCGCCCCGCACGGAGTGAGCTCCAAAAATAGAGACATCAACCCCAGCGAGGAACATAAGCCAACGGAGCCAACGCGCGAGGGTGGTGGAGGACACTGGTTGGAAGGGGCGGTGCAGGGCCACAAAGAGGGGGCCCACTGGAGATTGACGCACCACAGCCATGACCAATTCGTACTGTTGCAGGCAGCGTACTGGGCAGAGCAACGGAGTTGACGGAAAAGAAGGATAAAAGATCCTCCTAGAAAGGGTCTTAGTGCGTCTAGACACCCGAAACTCCACCCCGTCGGGGCGGAAGGACCGGCGTGGACATCCAAGGCCCATACATCCGACACTCGCCTGCATGAAATGAGACAGAATAGCATAGCCAACTTCGCAGACAATTGTTTAATGTTCAGAGCAGGGTTTTCCGGCCAGACAACAGTAAATTAAACACACAATTTACATCCCACACTGAAGTATAACGGGGTTGTGGAGGACGGGAGAGGCGAACACCCCTAAGTAACCTACAAACCAGAGGATGTCTGCTGACTTCAGTCCCGTCCAGACGAGGATGATTGGCGGAGATAGCGGAACGATATAGGTTCAGTGTTCTGTATGCCCTACCGGCATCATACTGGTCAGAGAGGAACTGGAGAACGGATTGGACAGGGGCCGAAACGGGATCCACACTTCGTCCCAGGCACCAGCCAGTCCAAATCGCCCAGGCGTGTCCGTAAGCTCGACTGGTGCTCGGCGCCCATGAGGCAGCGAGGAGGAAGTAAACCGTGCCTGGAACTGCCGTGGGAGACACGGATCGCCGGACAGCAACCAAGCCATGAGGTGCAACTGTCCGTCCAAGATGAGCGGGTGAGGCATGCCTTGAGGGTTTGACAACAACCTGTGATCCATCGGGAGTAACCTGGGGAAATCCAGAGCCAAGTCGAGGAGGTGAGGATTCCAGGTCTGCGTCGTCCACCACGGAGCAATCAATACCACTGATGCCTGGTTCCTGCGAATGTGAAGAAGAGTCCTCCCCAGGAGAGCAAATGGAGGGAAAGCGTAGTGACGACCCTGGGGCCAATCCTGCAGGAGGGCGTCCGTCGCCACTGCCTCTGGGTCTGGGCGCCAGTTGTAGAAGCGGGGGAGTTGCGTGTTGAGTCGAGAAGCGAAGAGATCCATGGATAGAGGCCCCCACAGCCCAGATAGCCGAGAGAACACCGAGGGATGAAGTTGCCAATCGCTGCAGTCCCGTAAGAACCGTGAGTACCAATCGGCAACGGTGTTGTAAAGTCCCGGAAGGTATTCCGCCTGCACGTGAATCTGTCGGTGAAGGCAGAAATCCCAGAAGGTCTTCGCGAGAGCCGCCAATGGGCGTGATCGAGCGCCTCCCAGCTTGTTGACGTATCGAACGGCCGAAAGATTGTCCATGCGGAGCAGTATGCAGCAGTTGGACCGGGAGCCGGAGAGGCTGCGAATCACCAGAGACCCTGCGAGTAGTTCCAAGCAGTTGATGTGGAGAGATTTTTCTGCCGGTGCCCACTTGCCGCTGGTGGAGACAGAGCCGCATCTGGCACCCCAGCCTTGTGCGCTGGCGTCGGACTCTATGATAAGGTCTGGTTCCAAACCGAAGATGGTCCTCCCATTCCAGGCTTCCATGTTGATGAGCCACCACTCCAGTTCCTCCCTGGACTCCTGATCGAGGTGAATGAGATCCGAATAGGACTGGGCTCGAACCAGGGCTTTCGTCTTCAGACGTTGTAGGGCACGGTAGTGGAGCGGGCCTGGGAAAATGGCCTGAATAGAGCTGGACAGAAGTCCAATCACTCGAGCCAAGTAGCGTACTGTAAAACTCGGGCGTGACAAAGTCTTCCGGAGTTCCTTCCGAATATCTTGAAGCTTGTGGTGAGGAAGCTTGAGACACGCCGCTGGAGAATCGATAACGAAACCCAGGAACTCTATGTTCTGAGTGGGCGTCAGAATCGATTTCTTCTGATTGATTAGGAAACCCAGGGCGGTGAGTAGCTGTATAGTCCATTGCAGATGGAGCAGTAACTTGTCGCGGGACGCAGCCATAATTAAGATATCGTCTAGGTAGATCACTGACCGAACTCCTCTGGATCGTAGTTGAGCCATGAAGGGATGTAACAGTTTGGAGAAGCACCATGGTGCTGACGACAGGCCGAACGGGAGACACGTAAACTGATACCGATGACCTTGCCATAGAAACTGCAGAAAATGACGATGATCAACACGGATGGGGACTGTCAGATTTGCGTCCGTCAGGTCCACTTTCGCCATCCAGTCCCCTGTTTGGAGAAGATCGCGCAGACAATGGATTCCCTCCATTTTGAAATGACGGTACATGATAAACCCGTTCAAAGCCCTGAGGTTGATAACCGGGAGAAAGGAACCCCCTTTTTTCTGCACTAGAAATACGTTGCTGAGAAACCCCGGGGGAGTCGGTGGAGCTGGTTGAATGGCCTCTTTCTTTAGGAGGGCCCGCATCTCTATGTCTATAAGGTTCGCCCCCTGACGGGATACCACGTGAGGGGTTGGAGGCGCAATCTTACTCGGGGTTAGTACAAACTCGAGGAGGTAACCCTGTACGGTCTGGAGAACCCACACATCTGAGGTAATCTGTGCCCATACAGGTAAAAAATTAGCAATCCTGCCACCCACGAGACTCTGTGGAATAGAAGGTAATGGGCTTACCTGGAGGACGAGACCGGTAGGAGCCACGTCCACATCCGCGACTGCCTCGGTTGACTTGAGGGAAGAACCGGACTTGGTTCTGTTGGTAGTGGCCTGTGGAGGCTTGGTAGGGGCCTGCGGAGGCTCGGGAGGAGCCATAAGAGGAACGGCCGGGCAGTCGACCCCTTCGCCTGACAGCCTGACCAAAAACTCCTTTTTACGGGTTGAAAACCTTGCGCATCTTAGTTTTGACGTTGGTGATCGTCGTGAAGGAGTTAGAATAGGCGTTCATGTCTGAAATAATAGTCTTGGCAAATAAATCGCCCTCTGCATCCGGGCCTGGTTCGTGCGAGGCCAGTGCAATCAAGCCTGGGTCAATGCGCAGCAGTATGGACTTTCTGTGCTCGGTAGCCAGCGCTGTATTGGCATTCCCGAGGAGGGAAAGAGTACGGTGAGCCCAACCTCGGAGGGTGGACATTTTTGGGACCACACCTGAGACATGAGCATGTTCAATAGCTTCTAATAGTTGCGAAAAGGCCCAAACACATCAAGCAACTTGTCCTGGCAGGACCGGAAGGAAAAATCCACCCCTTTATGGGGGTTCCAACCCATGTTGGCCATAAATTGCGCCATTTGCGCGCTCAATTCGGGAGTCTGTAGCACATTTTTTGATGTGATAGGTCTGGGACACTCCGTGCGGAGACGAGAGCGGACCTTACATTCAAGTGGCTTTCGAACTCTTTTAAGCAGCATTTTATCCACTTTAGGGGAGGCAACCCATTCCGCCGAGCGGGGGTGTTTCAGGGATTCAGGCTCAAAAAAATCATCTACCGATGCTGCATATGAATACAAAGCCAGGGCTGTCGTTTTGCCCCGTTTGGGTGCAGGGGAACCTGCCCTTGAACTTTCAGTGGAGGAACTCTCTGAAGGAAGAGTCCAGGTGCTGGAGGAGTCAGAGCTGGAGGCAGCCGTTTGAGCTCTGGCTCTCTTCCAGGACCGGTCATGCTTGCCACTTTTATGAGGGGAAGCACATTTGCGGGGCCGTCCCACGCTCTCTTTTGTAGGGGTATCCCTACCATCAAATGCTCTCTTTTTTGAGTGAGCTTTAGAATGCTTGGTCTTGGCTGAAGCTTTGCGGTGCACCACCGGCGGCGCAGTATAGAAGGTCTGAGGCATATCAGAGCTCTGGACAGGCTGTCGTGGATCATTGGGAACAAGAGTACCTTGTGCAGGAATGCAGGGGCCAGTACCTGTGACAGCGTAGCAGACATGGTGCCCATCACTGAAGCAAAGTCCATGAGGGACTTGGACAGGGCATCTGCAGAGACCATCGGCTCTGAGGGTTCCCTGGCCAGCTGAGGTGGAGTGGGGGAGGACCCGGAGGGGCCATCGGATGCATCTGTAGGGTTTGCGGGCTGATCCCTCTCTTGGGAGGCAGAGCGAGCAGGCAGCGACATGGTGTGCGTTTCAAGCACTGTGATACAGAAAATGGCCGCAAAGCGCGCCAAACGGACCCGGCGAGATGAGCGCGCAATGCAACCCGCGTCACCGCAAGATGGCCGCCGCTCGTGAGGAGAAAGGGGAACGCAGACGGCAATACCTGCTTAGAGTAAAAAAGGGGCCGGAATTCGCTGTAGGTGGACCGGACGCCGGGGAAAGTGCCCCCAGACGCCGGAAAATTTTAGGAAACACAAATAAAATAAGACATCACTGTTAAGGTGTAAATAAGCGGCTAGCGGTGAGAGAAAAACATAAAATAAATGCAATACGTTCAAATGCAAGCAATATCAATATAAAGCAAGCGCAATTAGCAGCAATAATCTGTGAAACATTGCAATCAAATAACCATGTGTAAATATGGTAGCAGAAGTGATAAATCACGAAGTCTTAAGAGACAAAAAAAATTACTTATCTTACTCCTGGAAGCAGCAAGAAAAAGAGAGGATCCTGGGAGTGGGCTGGACTGTTCATAGGGGGGTTGCCAGGACACTACCATTACATGTTACAGGGGTGTCCCTGAAACGTTCTGTTTTCTTCTTGCTGCTGGAAGTGGTATTAAAAGAATTTGGCATTATAATATGAGCCTCCGTTTCCTGTGATAAAATTCTTGCCTTCTCTCGCGCGTCGTCCTTGCTCGGAGCTCCTCCTCCACTGGGCGGCAACTGCTACAGGAAGCAGCATGGTGCCATCACTATGCCGATCGGCGCATGGGTGACCAGCGAGCCAACAGCCAATCACATGCCTCTCCATGAACAAGCTTTACATTAACCTGCGTTGATATAACCCCTCTAAGGCTCTCCGGCTTGGGCCGAGTGATGGTCTTCTGGGCAGAGGGGAGGCGTCCACCCTAATCATCTGTCATAGCAGCCAGGTAGAGTCGCAGTATGACGTGCACAGGATTTGAAGCCAAATAAGAGGGTGAGACCCTGAGTATGCCCAAGCTCCCAGTATACATCCGAAAAATGAAGAAGGTCCAGGCACAGGGCCGGATTTACAATTAGGCAAAGTAGGCATGGGCCTGCAGGGATACAGTTCTGTAAAGCTAAAAAATATATATATTTATAATATGCCAATGATGTCCTGCACTCAATCTTCGTAAATCATATATTCGTTAACTGCCTCAGTGCCAAGAACCCAAAAGCTGTAATAATAATATCCAGATGGATGCGCTCGAGGACTTCCTAAAAAAATCCTTTATTAGTATTACATTAATTATTTTTTTATATAATACTAATAAAGGATTTTTTTAGAAAGTCCTCGAGTGCATCCATCTGGTTTTACATATATATATATATATTTATTTAAGTATTTTCACATTTTTTTTATTTATGTATTATTATTATTTTTTTATATTATTATTTTTTAAAACCACAGCAAGGTGCCCCCCGTGGCGGACACGTTTCTCTATAAAAGGAAAAATTGTAGAGAGGAAAAAAAAATTGCAAAATAAAATCTATGTATTTTAATAGTCTTTTGGCAATTTCTCGGGACGGGAGTTTTTAGGTGGTGTCCTGCGTCGTCGCATTTAGTGGAGTCTCTTAACTTATTTAACATTTTTAGTTTAGAAAATGATTTGCATGTTTATTCACTAAACTGAGAATCGAGATTAATCGACACGGGGGGGGTCGTTAATCTTTCCCCGGTGAAACAGAGCTGGAAAAATGTTGGATTTGGAGACTTTTGGTGGTCGATCTATTTTGGCCTAAAATCCGCATTTCTCTGTCCAGTCTATGCAATTCCTGATGTTTTTATCCTAGTGAATAATTTCATGGCAAAATGAAAAATGATTCTCCTGTGAGTCCTGCTAAGACGCCTCGTGTGGTCCGTCAGTCCATCCATCACCCGAATCACAGACAAATAATGACTCTGGACCTGTCGTCTGGGAAACCGGCAGGTTACGGCGATGAAACCCACCAATCTCGTCTATAAATCATTGTCGTCGAGACATTGTCGTCTTGATCTCCCTGTTTATGACCAACCAAAGACTATCTTCCCTTAAGACACTTAGACATTGGATACAAGCTGAGGCCTTGCTTCCATGGCCGCTGATGCCGGGAGTTGGTGGTTTTTCTTTTGGGGCGGTCGTTTTTTATTAGATAATTTAAATTTTTATTGGATCCAGGAACGTGGACAGATTTAACTCATTTTAACAAGATAATGTGACTCGCTACAGCATTCCTGTATGAGTAAGAAACCCCATTGCGTCT
This sequence comes from Leptobrachium leishanense, assembly GCA_009667805.1. Taxonomy (NCBI): domain Eukaryota; kingdom Metazoa; phylum Chordata; class Amphibia; order Anura; family Megophryidae; genus Leptobrachium; species Leptobrachium leishanense. Next base: position 43,122,942 of record CM019066.1, on the reverse strand, counting down.
CGCGTAATATTTCATATTTCGGCCTCTTCGAGTCGTCCACTGTGAATCATAGGAGGAAGAACAATTCATCCTTACAATGTAACGACAAGTCAATCACATATATTTATTTCCATTCCTGGTGTAAAGCTGTGAGAGTTTCCAAATTTCTATTCTAAGGAGGAAACGAGAGGTTTGTGTACTGATTTTGGTATCTCGGGTTTCTTCTTGTCACCATTGCCGCTCTCCACACATATGGTCCTAAGTATCCGTAACACTTAGGACAATGTACAGGGACAACAGTGATGGCCAAGGCTCCAGGACTCTGCCTTAGGTTTGGACCACCTGGTTGTTTATTATAGGGTCTGCCCTGGTGGAAGCAGAAATCCATCACTTATATATGAAGATATTGGGGCAAAAAAAGGAGCAATGCCATCCAACAGCTCTATCAACACGGTGAATTTTTACCATATTCACAAAACCGTGTCAGCATTCAAAGGAACACACAAAAACATTGTCATCTGGCCTTTGATCCCGTAACACAGAGGTTTTTCGTTTGATTAAATGTCCACTGAAGTGTAAGCTCACTTGCCAATGTCGAGGCAAACCTCTCTAGATTAAAACCTAACAAACACCAATGCATTGGCAATATATATAAAGCAACGGGTCTGAACCAGAAGAATACAACCCTCATTATGAAAAAATGGCGGAGACAGCCGCAAATATGACTCGGCTACAAAATACACTAAGCAGTTATAAACACAAAAAAATCATTACCGCGCTCTAGTTCCACTACTCCAATATAGGGGGTATTCAGGTTGAGGTTAATCATAATTTGTGTTTTTGGAAATTACATTTAGGGTTAGGGTTGAGTGGTAAGATTTGGGTAAGTATTGGGGTTAATGTTGAAGGTAGAGATAGGGTTGGAGAGGTTAGGAGAAGTTATATTTAGGGTGGGGGATATGTAGGTTTGGGGCAGTAATGTTTTGCGTTAAGGTCTGGCTTAGTTATGGTTAAGGTAAGAATCAGGGTTAAGGTTGGGATTAGTTATGGTTAATGCTAGAATTGGGGTTAAGGTTGGGATTAGATATGTTTAGGGTTAGAATTGGGGTTAAGGTTGGATTAGTTATGGTTAGAATTGAGGATAAGATTGACCTAATTTACAATTAAATTTAGGCAAATATATAGGATTAGGATTGAGGTTGGAAAAATGAATATATAGGGTAAGGGGTGAGTGTTAAGATTTGGGTAATTAAGTATTGGGTTAATGTTGAAAGTAGTTAGATGTAGGTTTGGAAGTTGGAGGAAGTTATATTTAGGGTGTGGAATAGGTAGGTTTGGTGCAGTTATGTTTTCGGTTAAGATTAGGTTTACTGTAGTTATGGTAAAGGTTAGAGGTTAGGGTTGGGGATAAGCTTGATTTAAATTACAATTAAGGTTAGGATAAAAGCGGTATATAGTATTGGGGTTGAGGTTGGCAGACGTTATATTTATTGTTAGGGTAGGGAACTGTAAGGTTTGCGCCAGTGATGTTTGGGGTTTAGGGTTAGGCTTTATTGTGGATATGGTTAGAATTGAGATTAAGGTTGGAATAAATTATAATTAGGATTGGGACTAGCCAGGTTTGGGGCAGTTATGTTTGGGGTTAAGGTTGGGTTTAGTTATGGTTAGAATTAGAATTGTAGATAAGGTTGAAAGGAGTTATAATTACAGTTGGGAATAGGTAGGTTTGGGTGAATTATGATTGGGGAAGGGATAAGGTCAGGTTTAGCCATGGTTAAGGGTAAAATTTGGATTAAGGTTGGAAGATGTTCCAATTAAGAGTAGGGTTCGGGTGTATTTAGGATTGGGGTTAAGGTTGGAAGACATTATAATTAGGGTTGGGAATAGTTTGGTTTGTGGCAGTTAGGTTTGGGGTTAAGATTGGACTTGGACTTCATTATGGTTAGTTAAACTTTGGAATAAGGCTGGAAGACGTTCCAGTAAAGGTTATGGTTGGGAAGGTACAGTATGTAGAATTAGGGTTGAGGTGGGGCTTAGTTCCAGTTCAGGTTGGGATTTAGGTTGGAAAATGTTACAATAAAGGTTATGGTTTGGGAGGTATGTAGGATTGGGTTTGATATTGGATTTTGTTACGGTTAGGGTTGGAATTGGATTAAGGTTGGAAGAAGTTTTATTTATGGATTAGGTTGGAAGAAGTTTTATTTATGGTTAGAGTTGGAAGAAGTTTTATTTATGGTTAGGGTTGGAAGAAGTTTTATTTATGGTTAGAGTTGGAAGAAGTTTTATTTATGGTTAGAGTTGGAAGAAGTTTTATTTATGGTTAGAGTTGGAAGAAGTTTTATTTATGGTTAGAGTTGGAAGAAGTTTTATTTATGGTTAGGGTTGGAAGAAGTTTTATTTATGGTTAGAGTTGGAAGAAGTTTTATTTATGGTTAGGGTTGGAAGAAGTTTTATTTATGGTTAGAGTTGGAAGAAGTTTTATTTATGGTTAGGGTTGGGAACAATAAGGTTTGTTCAAGTGATGTTTGGGTTTGATGGTTAGGCTTGGTAATTTAGGGTTGTGGGGTACTGGTGAGGAGTGGTGTAAGGAGATCTTTAGCTTGCAGGAAATATAACATTTTGGCAGAAGGTTCTTTATGGTTGGGAGGGCATAGCTTTTAAGCTGTTTCCGCCTTCAGGAAGCTGTGGTGCTCTCTTTACTGAAACAGGGTTTTTGACCTTTTTATTCGTCCATAAAACGTAATCCACATACAACACCTCATGTCAGGTCTCAAACACTAGACCTGAGCTTAATGCCAGGCCTTGTCTTCTTAATTGGAACTTGGAACAAAACCAGTGACAAACGCTTTCTCTTTAATCCTATGCGTTTCTGTGTGTTTCACATATAAATAACAATTTGTTGTCTCTTGGCACCGGAGCGCACAGGCTTTACTCATGGAAACATGCAACTATTTATAATTTGGATTTTCTAAAATGGTAAACCCTTTAATGGGGAGCGAGGACTTTTTAATGCTTTGCAAACCTCTTTTAAACATAACATTTCCAAACGTACAACATGCTAGTAGTGTGTACTTTATTGTGTAAATACATTAAAACATCACAGGTCTCACATTCAGTGCCGCCATTGTGCGATTAGAATTGTACAGCTACAAACGTATATAGTATCAACAAATATCAATATCAATACCCTTTCTATTACTAATAATACGTGTTTCATCCTCGTGTCCCTCATGCTCCATTTATCCCTCCCAGTCCTTGCAAACCTCTCAATGTTACAAGACATGCATTTGTAAGTTTGCATCCTGATCTAATGATTGCCCTGTTATATAAAACTCTGCATTCATTTCTATTTCAATAAAGTTCTTTTATTAGATCTCCCCAGTTGACCCATGTTGGCATCTTCTATTAGAGGTGTGCACAGCTGAAAAATGTGTTTCATTTCGTTTGAAAATAATTTTGTCTGAGACAGAATTCGTTTGAATACTGATTCGTTTTGCTTCGTAATTTTGTCTTGTAATTTGGTATCGATTCAAAATCGATTCGGATCACTAACAACAATAAATAAACCAAATCCTACTCAATTACTGTTACATTAGCATTAAACATGAGGGTTAAAAGGCAAGCTAGGGTTAAATATTGAGCTGTCTATTGGCCTGTGGTGCTGAATACACCAGATTCAGCACCACAGCCAATTGACAGGAACGCGGTGCTTTGTGAAACAATAAAACAAAACTGATTCATTTTCATAATTTTGTCTTGCAATTTGGTATCGATTCTAAATCGTTTCTGTTCACTAAAAACAATAAATAAATAAATCAAATCCTGCTCAATTACTGTTACATTAGGATTAAACATGAGGGTTAAAAGGCAAGCTAGGGTTAAATATTGAGCTGTCTATTGGCCTGTGGTGCTGAATACACCAGATTCAGCACCACAGTCAATTGATAGGGATGGGGTGCTTAGTGAAACAGTAAAACGAAACTGATTTGTTTTCATAATTTCGCTTGCAATTTGGGATCGATTTGAAATTGATTCGGATCACAAAAAAAAGCAATCATTCAATCAATGGTTCTCTTGTGAAACAGTATAACAAATCAATTTTGTTATATACCGTTTCGTTTTTATTTCAATTTGGATGAAACCCATTCTTTATTTAACGAATTTTCAAACAAATTGCGATTCGTTATGAAACTGTCTGACTCCCAGCCTGGTGACCCATGTTTCTGCCCTATTGAGAGTCCAGGCCGGAGTTTGTGTCTGCTCCATTCCACTTGTCTAGTCCTCTCCAGGATTCACTGCAGTCTGACCAGTCAGACCACCTGACTTACAGGGTTATTCAAAGAGCGCCGAATTGCTTGAGAAAGGTAACTGAACGCTGAAAATCAGCGTTCGGTTACCTTTCCTGGCCATTCGGCTATCCAGAGAGCAGGCAATTCGCCAAATCCTAGCGAATTGCCTGCACATACGGTGCCCGTTCGGTGCCTGTTCGAGGGCAGTGAATCCCCATAGAGAAGCAATGCTTTGGCTATTCAGAGAACACAAACCAGCAGTGAAAGGTTCCCGAAATGCCCTGCCATTCGGTGGTTTCATTCGGCAGGTTTATTCAGGAGAATCCCATAGGCTTCAATGTTAAAAATATTCCCGTTTTAATTCAATATCTAATAAACCGTTCATTATAAAATTCTACAGTAAAGAGTCTCTTTATTTATAGATTTTTTAGGATATTTTAAGCATTTTTCTGAATTATTTTTTTATAACCACTTGGCTGCTATGGACGCGCTCAGCGCGTCCAGCCAAGTGGTTCTCCTGTGCTATGGACGCGCTGAGCGTGTCCATGCACAGGAGGCAGCAATCCGCCCGATTCCGGCGGATTGTTGCACCCCCCCGGTGCGGGCTGACATCTTGGATGTCAGCCCAGCACTTGGGACCCCGGCGGAGCAATTAGATGTCATTGTGGCGGCGCGATGACATCTAATTCAGGCGCCCCCCGCATGTGCGGAAGAGGTGCCTTAAAGGGAGGGGGGGAGGTCCTTCGGACCTCTCTCCCTTCCGATCGCCGGGGGGCAGGGGGTTAATACAGGCACCGTTTGGAAGGGCACAGCCTGCCCTTCCAAACGGTGGCTGTCATTAACCCCTGGGGAGCCGGATAACGAATCGGCACTGAAAAGTGCGGTTCGTGATCCTTTCCCGGAGCTGGCCGACATCTTGGATGTCGGCCAAGCCTCCAGGAACTCCCCCTGAGGACTGGCGTCATCGTGCATAGCACGATGACGCCAGTCCTGGAGTTAACCCCTAGCTGCCACCAATGGTGGAGATAGGGGGTTCCAATGAACCCCCTATCTCCCGATCCGTGACAGCTAGGGGTTAATGTTTGATATTGTTGGATCAGCCAGAGCATGGCCTTTCCAACAATATCAAACATGATAATGAAAAAAGTTATTTTAAAAAAATAAAAATTAAAAATGAAAAAATATATATATTTTAAAAAAAATAATAATAAAAAAAATAATCAAGTTTTTTGTTTGTTTTTGTTTTGTTAATGCAGCAATATTGTTCCCATTTCAATTATAATGTGAACAATAATGCTGCACTAACAATTTTTATATGCAGTGTTTTTGTTAAAAATAGCAACATTTTCCCCCAAAAAAAATGTAACGGGTCCCCATTTCTAATTTTTTTAACAAGCGCACCCCATACAAAATATAACCGCAAATGATCGCACGTTAAAATGTGAATTAAAACACTTTACACATAATAAATGACGTATACATATAATAATGACATATTATGAATCTGTGGAGTCTACCGGAAAGAACGATATATAATATGTCTGGGTCATATATCAAAATATGGCTACAAAACGCGGTTAAACATGATGAGCGAAAGAGGTAAAAATGACCTCAGCACAGAGGTGTGAAAAGCCTCGGCAGCGAAAGCGTTAAAAGTCCGATTTTCTTATTTTTTCTGTAACAGCCCTTTTTATTATCATTCATTGGATTTTATATGTAAATTTCAGACATTTTCGCTCAGTAGTTTCTTTGCAAACAGCGTTTCACTTTCACACATTCAAGCAAACTGTTTTGCTAATTTATTCACTGCCTCTTCTGCTGTGTCGGAGGCTGCGATCGGCTCCTGTTCGGGTTTTTCTGTGGTTTTCGGCAGGTTAATCCAGAGGTTTTTGAGGGTTTTCGGCGTGCATTCGCTGGGTTTTGCGGTTCGTTTTCGTCGGGTTTGCGGCAGCTTTTCCCTGCAATTCGGGGACCCTGTGGCGCTTGCTGAATACACCGCGGGGTCACCGAAATGGGATCGGCAAAAGGAACCGAATTGAAGAGAACAAAAAGTCACCGAACGTGCAGTGACTTTTCGAATCTCTTTGAATAACCCTGCTAGGGCACTTCCCTATAAAAGACCTCCAATTCATAGAAACATAGAAACATAGAAAAATGTCGGCAGATAAGAACCTTTCGGCCCATCTAGTCTGCCCAATTACATGGATACTTTACCTGGATTTATCTTTTGTTTAGGATAGCCTTATGCCTATCCCATGCCTGCTTAAATTCAATTACTGTTTTGGCCTCTACCACTTCAACTGGAAGACTGTTCCATGTATCCACCACCCTCTCAGTAAAATAATGCTTCCTGATGTTACTTTTAAACCTTTGCCCCTCTAATCTAAGACTATGTCCTCTTGTTTTGCTACTTTGTTTCCTTTTAAATATACTCCCTTCCTCTACCTTGTGGATTCCCTTTACGTATTTAAATGTTTCTATCATATCTCCTCTGTCTCGTCTTTTTTCCAAGCTGTACATGTTAAGATCATTAAGCCTTTCCTGGTAACTTTTCTCCTTCAAGCCGTACACCATTTTAGTAGCCCTTCTCTGAACTCTCTCTAAGATGTCTATATCCTTCTGGAGATACGGTCTCCAGTACTGCACACAGTACTATAAGTGAGGTCTCACCAGTGCTCTGTACAGTGGCATGAGCACTTCCCTTTTCCTACTGCTAATACCTCTCCCTACACAACCAAGCATTCTGCCAGCATTTCCTGCTGCTCTATTACATTGACTACTCAATGGTGTAAAGGTCTTCCTGAGTCCTGATATTGTTGCCTTTTGATCTAGAATCTGTATATTTATCTAGTCTGTTATAGTTCCCCATTTTTGCTTTTCAGCTTTGCTTATTTGTTCCCTTTTGATATTATTCCCTCTAGTGGCTTCACCTTCCTTTTTTTTGTATATTTTCAGTCCTCTGATTTATTGGTTTATTTCTCCTCTTTGCTGCCCCTTTTGCTTCAGCTCCTGATTGATAACCTGAGGCGCGTTCAATACCTCAGCCGCTGCAAGTGCTAAATTAGCAACTTGCCATTGAACGCCGTTCAACCACTCAGCGCTCAGCACTGCTAACTTAGCACTTGCAGCGACCCGAGGAGATGCTGCGAGTAGCTGAGTGTGACATAGTAAAGATGGCCGCCGCCATGAAGCAAGTAACAATTCCATACAGCAATGTTAATTTTGAGGTTTTTGTTCACCAAAGCACAAAATATTGATTTATTATTTACCCCTGCACATAGACATATATTACAGCTCAATTTATATTTTGTTTCAGAAGTAAACATAATGTTTATTCAATAAAAACTATCATTTGTGCTGTGTGCGTACAAAACGGAATTGTGCCGACTGCTTTTCTTTATCATGTTTTGTCCGAGTCATACGAAAAACAATCTGAATCTTTAATTAAAAAATCGTCGGCCATTTTGGATTCAAAATTCCCATCCAAAGCGTTCAATGACACTGCTGCAGCAAACTGAATTGCTGCGCTGCAGCAATTCAGCAGCTGCTGGGGTATTGAACGGGGCTCTGTGTAACGAATTTGGCTATTCAGCCTGACTATTCGGTGTTTTCTCTTTTGTATAGCGCTCCGTCTTTCCTGTATTATGTATTTCTATATTCCTTTTATTTAGATTTATAGCGGCCGCCATAGGACCGTTTAGCTTAGGATTTCTTTTTGTTCCCCTGCTGTGTGTATCTGTATATTTTGGCTTCCTTTACTCCTGTCTGTCCTCTTAGACTAGGGTCAGACGAGCGTGATTTCTACGGACTGTGCGTCTGTGCACACGGACGTACGTCAGTACGGAAGACGCAGTAGTGGCCACACAGTCCGTTTATCACGGACGTATATATTGACGGATGTAGGAGAGAAAATAAAATAAAAAGCAAAACCATTTTGTCCGTGAAAAATGCTGGACGTATAAATGCAGTCCGTCTGACCACGTTCCATCACTCACACACAAAGCTATGCAGACGTTGTGGACGCAGCGCACTTTGTGCGGCCGTTCTAGGAGTTGTACGTTCTTGCCTGCCTTGCGTCCGTGGGCCGCGGCCGTTGTGCGTCCGCAGTTCAGTGCGGACGTACTTCATGTGTCGGGCTCCAATGGGCTTTCTGTCATGCTATCACGGATGTACTTTTAGGCGCAATCACGGACGTGAACACTACGCTCGTCTGACCCCAGCCTCGCCGAGTACCTCCCAGCAGTGTACTGATTCTATTGTTACCCCTCTGGAGCTTCTACACGGCCACCTAAAGGACGGCTGTATTCGTTTTGGTTTACTGCTGTGTGTGTGTATCTGTGTTTCTGACCACCCTTAACCCCTTCCTTTCTGGTTATTAATTGTGTCCTGCCCGGCAGTGTGCTCTCCTCCTTCACTGTCTGTGTGCTTGTTTGCACCCCTGCCCTTAGGGCCCTTTGCCCTTCAATATGGGTCCCAACCCGGCTCTCGCCGAATGCCACCCTGACAGAAACGAATGCACACCTCTATCTTCTATTCGCTCACAGTTCCGTGTGAAAATCAGGGATCGAAAGGCTCTTTACTCCGGCCGACACCCAGCTCTCGGCACAGCCACAGCCTAATACACACTGGGCTCTATTAAATTCTTTGCGCAAACGTTAATGCGAGCGCAAAAACGCATTAACGCGAGGGGAAAAAACGTTTGCGCTGAACGTCGTATTACGACGTTCGCGCACAAAATGCGAGTGACCCTGCGTGCGTGAACCCTTTGCGAGCGTAATGTACTGCGCGCATCCTATACTTAACATTGTGAGCGCAAATGCGTTTGTGCGCTGCTACGCGCATGGTATTACAATCTTAGCGCAAGATTTAACGGACAACGTTTGCGCGCATAATTTTAACATCTTTGAAAAGCTGGTGGTAACGGCAAATTGTAACAACCTGACCGTACCAAACGTCGGATTCACAACGGAGAACGTCGATGCGCACGTTACTTTTTACTAGATCTGTCAAAAATGACAGCCACTACCTTGTCTTCCGTCAGAACGTACGTCTGTTGTGCGCAGTCCGCACAAAAATGGATTCGTCTGACGGACTCGCGTTAAAAATTACATTGCGCTCACTTATTTCTGCGCGCAAAGTACTTTGCTCGCATTTTTGCGCGTCGGTTTTACGAGAGCAATTTCCCAACGGATGAAAAAATGCGCGAGGAATGTAATTCCAGCGGTGATTTTTGTACGTTAACGTTTAACGCTTCGCGCAAAAAAAATAGCACCGCGTTTTCGCTTTTGCGCGATGAATTTAATACAGCCCACTATCGGGTCATCAATTTATTTGTAATTGCAGACAAGACTACCGTAAATCGAGGAATAGAAAAAAAAGATCAGAAGTGAAATTTGCCTTTGTGAATCTGAATAATGGAAACTATTACCTAAAGACGCTTGTGCTTGAAGTGCTGCTCTCAGAAGGTAATTCGGGGGTGCGCAAAACGAGTATAGGCCGGAAGAGAACGTGGTAGGAGAAGTTCAAATAAACAGATAAGAAAAATAATTGGATTAAAATAAAATCTTTAGGTTCAAATGAAAAAACGAGCAATTACTATCAGACAGATACTGGAAAAGATCTGGTAGACACATATGTTGTGGCAACGTTCCGTAGCTGAAATCTATGCTTCTCCTACATATCTTGTGGCTTCTTATGCAACCTCTAGGTAACCTCACCAAATGTAACCTGCCGACCGATCTTCCTTCACATGGTGACTTGAGAGTTTAATGATCAGACTGACAATCTTGAAGTGTACAGCTATGCAGGTAAAAAGACATTAGATTTGTCTAGCAGTGAGCACAGAATGGCTGCTATGTGACCAGGAAGTAACTAACAACAAGACACAGAGCAGAGGGGTGGAAGTAACTGGATGCAGAAGGCTAAGGATGCCCAGCAGGGACAAAATAGCTATGTAATCAATAGCTTGTAAACAGCAAAAGCAGATTCAACACAAAACAGAAAAAATATACAATAAATCCTAATCATGGGGCATGACACATAATGCACCAAAATTTTGGGGAAATGTTGATGCTTTGCATTTCGGTGCGCTTTGGCGATTCCATTTTGTGGACCTTTCGGTGAATTTCCTATTCATCACAGGGTCATCCTAGTGCACCAAAGATGAAGTCGCTGTAGGCCACCAAACTGGCCACCGAAAACCTGAAGACCGCCAAACTGGCCACCGAAAACTGATGTAGACTGCCAGACTAAACAGTTTAATAAAATAAAATAAAAATAATATTTTTTTTTACATTGAATACTATGGTATTCGCCAGTTTAAACTTCTCGAACTGAATCACAGTAAATCAGGTCATTTCACTGACATTTCGGTGCAGTTCAGCGTTCAGTGAATAGATTGAGCATTACTTCTCTATGGGACAATTTCACTGCTGCCGAATTGCGTCGATCTGCACTGTATTTCGCTGTCAATTCATCAATATTTGGCAAATTGACAGCTTAGTGAGTAGACGAACTGCCCCAAAATGGTACCGGACGGGGAAATTCACCGTTTGGTGCAATTCGGTGGCAAATTCGGCGCTTAGTGAATAACGCCTTAAGGAATTGCAAATGCAAATTTAATTATTTTTTTTGGCTTCTTTCGGATCAACAGCAGCCACAGGCATACATGGAACAGTGAGCTTGACGGACATTATTTATTTTTCAACCTCGTATCGCTATCAGTACCGGCATTTTAAAACGCAGCTATTTTAGTCTAAAATATTAAATTCTATAGGGGTTATTCACAGAGACCTGAAGCTGCCCTGAAATGCATCGAACAGTGAATTTCCCCGTACGGTGACATTTCGGGGCCATTCGTCTATTCAAAAAGCAGGCAGTTCGCCAAACTTTAGCAAATTGCCAGCGATATACGGTGCCTGTTCGAAGGCAGTGAAATCCCCCATAGAGAGGCAATGGTTAATCTATCCAGAAACACCGAACAGCAGAGAAAAGTCAGTGGAATTCCTGCTGTTCGGTGTTTTATATGTTGTTTGGTGTTATATGTTATATGATGTTTTAATATTCCCATTTTTATTCAATATCTAATAAACCATTTATTCTTTTAATTTGCAGCAAAAAGTATATTATTTTTTTACGATTTAAAAAAAAAAAAACATCTTGGATGTCGGCCAAGCTTCCGGGAACTCCCCCTGGTGACTGGCGTCATCGTGCATAGCGCGATGACGTCAGTCCTGGAGTTAACCCCTAGCTACCGCCAATGGTGGAGATAGGGGGTTCCAATGAATCCCCTATCTCCCGATCCGTGGCAGCTAGGGGTTAATGTTTGGTATGGTTGGATCGGCCAGAGTATGGTCTTCCCAACGATACCAAACATGACCATGTAAAAGGTAATATAAAATAAATTTAAAAAAATATATATATATATATATATATATATTTAGAGGGAAACCTCTTCTCCCAGCGTTCCGAAAAGGCAAATCCCAACAGAACAAACATAATTAAAAATAAAGTGGCTATGTGTGTATCGTTAGCTTTACGCACGGATATCATTAAACCATTTGTTCTTAACTCTTTCACTGCTGAGGACGTCCTCATTGACTCCTAAGGAAAGATAGGGGGTTCCTTTGAACCCCAAAAACTCCCGACTGCTGACAGCTAGCAGGGTCATCGTTGGTATCATTAGAAATGCCAGAGCATGGCCTTTCCAATGATATCAAACATGACCATGTTTAACCCTTTCGCTGCTGAGGCATTTCCCTCCTCTGTGCTGAGGTCATTTTTACCGGTTTCGCTCATCATGTTTAAACGTGTTTTGAAGGCTTATTTTAGTATATGACCAGACATATTATATATCGTTCTTTCCGTCAGACTCGGCAGATTCATAATATGCCATTATTATATGTATACGTCATGACCTGTCTGTATATTATAACAAAAAATGCAATAAAATATGAATTTTCAATAATTTACAATGTGTAAAGTGTTTTTTTTCACATTTTAACATGCGAGCAATTGCGGTTATATTTTGTATGGGGTACGCTTGTTAAAAAAATTAGAGATGGGGTCTCGTTACATTTTTTTTTGGGGAAAATTACGCGATTTTTAACAAACGCACCGCATACAAAAATCGTTAGTGCAGCATCATTGTTCACATTTTAATTGAAATGAGAACAATATTGCTGCATTAACGAACCAAAAAAAAGAAAAAAAAACTTGTTTATTTTGTTTTATAATTTTTTTTAAAATATTTTTTTATTTTATTTTTTTTTAAAACTTTTTTCTTACTCATGTTTGGTATCATTGGAACGGCCATGCTCTGGCCGATCCAACAATATCAAACATTAACCCCTAACTGCCACGGATCGGGAGATAGGGGGTTTCTCCACCATTGGTGGCAGTTAGGGGTTAACTCCAGGACTGGCGTCATCGTGCTATGCACGATGACGCCAGTCCTCAGGTGGCATTCCCGGAAGCTTGGCCGACATCCAAGATGTCGGCCAGCTCCGGGAAAGGATCACGAACCGGCGCTTTTTGGCGCCGATTCGTGATCCAGCCCCCATGGGGTTAATTCCAGGTACCGTTAGGAAGGGCAGGCTGTGCCCTTCCAAACGGTGCCTGGATTAACCCCCGCGACGCCGGCGATCGGGAGGGAGAGAAGTCCGAAGGACCTCCCCCCTCCCTTTCAGGCGCCTCCTCCGCATATCCGGGGGGGCGCCTGAATTAGATGTCATCGCGCCGCCGCGATGACATCTAATTAGCCCAGCGGCGGTTCCTGGTGCTGGGCTGACATCGAGGATGTCAGCCCGCACCGGGGGGCACAGCGGTCGGCCGGAACCTGGCCGATCACTGGCCCCAAAGGGAGGACGTGCTCAGCGCGTCCTCCGCAAGGAACGTTACCTGCGGATGGACGCGCTGAGCGCGTCCTCCGCAGCGAAGGGATTAAAGTAAAGAAAAAAAATAATAAAAAAATGAATAAACTGTTTTTTTAAGACGTGAAATGGCTCAGCAGTGAAGGGGTTAATCTCCTTTTAATTTGTGTTCGTTTTGCCGGAACACGAAGCTTCCTGTGGATTTTACTCCTTCTTTAAATGTTACTCTTACATTATTATTACATTAACCCTGAGAAAAAAATCCAACGTAAAACAATTCCGAGCTCTCAGATCCGTGAGTTGTTCCTCTCCCGAGCCCTTAGAGTAAATGGATCGAGGTGACGCGGAGACGGCGTGCGCGAACGTTACCGTTAAATCTGCATCCGAGTGCTTTTTGGGCAACATTTACTGGAAGTGGGATTTAAAAAGTAAGATGACCACTTAGAAAAACACACATCCTTGGCAGGAAAAAGCTAAGGGAAGAGATGAAAACCATATTTTTGTGTGTCTATACCATGTACGTTTTGTCTTGGTTATTTTATTCATTAATCACGGTTTAATGTTGTCTTGGCTCAGACATCGCGCTTTTATAAGATTGCCCTCTTTATTTATCAATTCCCAAGCCACGGAAAAAGGAAATAACTGTGTACGCGTTACATAATGATTTACTGTAAGCTTTCAACGTGCTCTGAAGAGATCCTTAAGCTTCGTCTTTGGGAAACGGCAATAAAACAGCCGAGCGGATTGATGTGTGGTGTTTATTCAAGACCTTGACACAATGTTCTTGAGCTGGACGGCCCTACGTGGCTCCTAACAGAGGGCTGGATGACATTATTGACAGTCCGCCCAAAGTGGGGATCTGCGCCGCCCCGGCCGATGTCGCGGCTTCCATCGTGGACAAAGACCAGACTATTGATTTTGCCAAAAGCAACAATTCGCTCGATGGAACACAGAACAATCGGGGCAAGCGAAAAGCGGAAAGGTCCCAGGAGCTCTTCACTATAAAGACTCAATTCTTCCTCGCCGTAGGTTTTTTTTCTGTTTCAGGATCAGAATTCAACTTACCTTCTGAATATCTAAATTCTAGAACATTACGCTTGGACAGGAAGAGCTTTTCTGTATCTTAGGATGTTAAGAGTGTGGACCTTTGTCCTTCCTTCTTTTCTCCCCTGGCGAAGAAGGATGTAATCTTGATACTACTCAGCAAAGTAAATAAATTGAAGGAAATCTGGTGAGTTTCTAGGTCAGTCAGCACTTTGCGTCAACAACTGGTCCAATACCTCCATCACTCCGACAATTTCACTATCAGTAAGCCAAATATCATCAACAATATGGCCGTCTTTAACGGCACACGGCACCGACGACGTAGGAGGGACTAAACCAGTGCTGCTGCACCCTAAATCCCCAAGCAACCCCATTCCTTCTATGCCATGAGTCCCAAGCCAGGTCCGGTTCCATCCACGGGTGTGGCTCTCAGCACTCTAATTGGGAGCATGGTAAAGGAAGCAATGCTTTGGTATCAGTGCTTCAGCATTGCTTAACACATTGGTGTAGCAACTCTGCGAGAATCCTGCTCCCTGACTACCCTGCCTGGCCTCTGGTTCCTCTTGCCGTGATCCCCAGCCTCAAGCCATAGTCTCCAGAACCTCTTGCCATGTCCCTCAGTCTCCAGAACCTCCTGCCATGACCATGTCTCCAGAACCTCCCGCCATGGCCTTCAGTCTCCAGAACCTCCTGCCGTGTCCCTGTCTCCAGAACCTCCTGCCATGGCCCTCAGTCTCCAGAAACTCCTGCCGTGACCATCAGTCTCCAGAACCTCCTGCCGTGGCCCTCAGTCTCCAGAACCTCCTGCTGTGACCCTCAGTCTCCAGAAACTCTTGCCATGACTCTCAGTCTCCAAAACCTCCTGCCGTGACCCTGTCTCCAGAACCTCCTGCCGTAACCCTCAGTCTCCAGAATATCCTGTTGTGCCCTCAGTCTTCTGTCACCTGTGTCTCCTGTGAGTGTCTGGTTTGTTGTCCTCGGTGTCTGTGTCTCTATCTTGTCCTGTTTTGCCTCTGTCTCCTCCCTTCCTAGTTCCTAAGTCAGCCTGTGTCCTGCCTGTTAAATTCTAGATTTCCATTATAATTACCATAAACCGTTTTCAAGTTTCTTCTTATATATCAAAACTGAAGTAAGGCGCTGCGCGACTCTGATCAGAGGAGACGATAGACACAACCACACCGAGATATGGCAGATTATCATCTGATCAGTCCGTGGTCTGTCAGGTTCGTTTATTGTTTCAACATCCAATAGAAATGTTCGTTATATATAAAAACTTCCTGCAGTTTTCACTCCCAACATAGGAATGTGATACAACAACCAATCAGAGCAGATACATTTCTACATCATGTAACAAAGATTTCACAGGCATTTCTAAGTTAACACAGGATATCTATTTCCATCACCCCGCTGACTAGCCTCGAGAGGAAACGAAATTGAACAGACACCGTGCTGGAACAAGGAGGGGGGGATTTCACACTAATGCAAAAATTAAAAAACTACCTATCATATTAAAATACCTTTCACTGCCTTGTTCCTCTCCTTCACTCCGGTACCCTCCTGGCCATTCTGTTGATGTATATTAAGTAGACGCCAATAGATCCCCATTTGTAATCCATTTCAGTGTCTCGGCCTGTTTGACTGCACATTGGGCTCATGTCCTCATTCCCGGCTAAACCAAACAGTGACACCGTCATCGGGCTAGATTTCAATGGGATCGGACCTGGAAGGAGCTCAGTTCAATATGAATTGATGTGCATTAACATCAGGTTGTGAGAAATTGGCATTTTAAGGTAGTCCTCGATGTTACCTGCTTTTTATGGCACACGTGCATACCAAAATAATTCCCCTAAAATGATATATTCCCAAACACTCCGAGAGGTTTTGGATTGTTCCCAAGCGTGATGTCCTAAGATCAACCAGAAGAGTTATTATTATTATATTTGTTTACTGAATCTTGCTGATGGCTTCACTACCCTGGAGAGCTTCATGGAACGTACAATGAGTCAACGATCTCTATCAACAAGTCAATGAGACGAAGAAGAAGAATATCAGAGCATGGACAAGTTGACTTTTGGGTCCCATGTTGTAGGCACCGGAAATATCGACGTTAATTTTTGGGATGGTTAAAGGGACAATCTACTCATCCTGATCACTTTGGGCTCTATTACCGTCTTTGCGCAGAAGCGTACGCGCAGTGCTAACGCGCGTAAATTAACGTTGGTATTACAGTCCGAGTGCATTTTTTTCAATCCGTCAAAAAATAACGCGCGTAAAAAAGACATGCAAAAACTCACACACATTAACGCTGCGCGGAGAAATCGGTGGGCGGACTGTTTTTTCACGTGATTCAGCCAATCAGAATTAAGAACCACAATTGTCTCCCGTTCAGTTTTTGCGCCTGTCAAAGTCAATCTGCGGATATATGCTGCAGCAGTAATAAAAACACGCACAACTTCTCCATTTTATTGTTTGGGTATGTGTAGAATGTGTAACTTGGTTAATAATGTGTATTTGGTTTTGGCCAGAACGTTCAGATTTGCCGTTACCACCAGCTTTTCAAAGACGGTAAAATTATGTGCGCAAACACTGTGCGTTAAATTATGCGCATGAATTGAAATGCCATCCGTGTACCAGCGCACAAACGCATTAGCGCTCACAATGTTAAGTATAAGACGCGCAACGTACATTATGCTCGCAAAGAGTTCGCGCAGGTTCACCCGCGGTAGACGTTAACGCTCATTTTTTGCGCGGACATTGTAATATGACGTTCAGCACGAAGGGTTTTGCCCCTCTCGTTAATGCGTTTTTGCGCACGCGCAAAATTGTGCGTGAAGAGTGTAATAGAGCCCTTTATCTTTTTAAAGTGGTCAGGATGTGAGGAGTGACCCCAATCTCCCTGCCCAGCCCCTTCTGGACTGGAGATATCGCTGGCTGAAGTGGAGGAATTTTCTCTCCCCCTCCACTCAGCGTCACCAGCAGTTGGAATTTTTGAGGTTCCGGCTGCCGGTCACCAGATCGGTCACTAGTGATGTCACACACAGAGAGCAGCCGACGTCAACCTCTGAGACCAATCTCCGTAGTGAGCGTTCTCAGAGAGGCAACGATGGATCAGATCTGTGCATGCGCGTGCAGCTCCGATCCATCACTCTGCGCAGGCGCTACGGACCTTGTGTACGTAAAGTGTGCATCTCCCGTAGATCTGCACAATATGTGATTCCTACGCTACACAAGTTGTGTAAGAGCACAAATTGCGTTAGATAGCATCAGGGACGTCCGGGTTCGGGAGTCCCAGAGCCGAAGAGGTGGAGCAGCGCGAGACGAGGGAGAAAAAGTGAGTAAAATCACCCAAAAAAGAGAAAAAAAATAATAATCGGACTGTGGCCGCCAGCAGGATTATTTCCGGACACAAAAAGGAAACTCTATAGTTTTTTCTATAGAATATCTCTTTAAATTTTGAGGATCTTTTCATCTTTATTAACCACTTAAGGACCAACGGCGGAACTGTTCCGTCATAAATGCATTGACTTTAAAGACCCTTGGTCCTTAAGGGGTTAATAAATGTAATTATCGTAGCTAATTTAACCCCTTCACTGCTGAACCATATCCCCCCTGGCATGCTGAGCTGATTTTGACTGTTGCTTGCTCATCACATTTAACCCCTTCACAACCAATATCAAGATATCTTGGGCTTCAAAGGCACCATCCGGTGCCCCGATAGCGAGATATCTCGGTATGCTGATCTGCATCCCAAAAGCTAATGAAATTTCGTTTGCTTACGGGCTGCAGAAGTTGCCCCCAAAGATTTAGCCCTGTGGGCAAATGCCCAAAGAGCTAAAATTGTAAAAACAGCTGCTGAAAGCTCTGAAATATCGGGCATTCAGCAGCCGATGCAGGAAGAAAAAGAAGAAAATAGACCAGCCGCTAAAACCTCTAACTCAATTTGGGAGTAGATGGCGCCACCTACTGGCCAAAGTAGGTTATTCACAGTAAGAAATACAATGAGTATAAGCTCAAATATTTATTGATGTATAATTAATTAATAATGATTTTACGGAAAAAAAAACCACTGGTTTCTGACAATGTTTTTTTAGAAAATCACTTGGTAGTGAAGGGGTTAAACGCGGTTGCTAAAATGCTTATGTTACCACACTGTTATACCTATAGCTCCTCGGCTGGGGTTGCGAGAAGCTGTTGTGGCTGTGTAACACGGCTTAGGTCAGGGCTGTCATACTCCGGCCCCCCCCCCAGATGTTTCTGAACTACAATTCCCATGAATCTCTGGCCACCTATTGCAGTGAAAGAATTCTGGGAATTTGTAGGCATCAACAACCTGGGGGGGGGGCTGTGAGTTTGACAGACCTGGCTTAGATCACCGTCAGTCGTTTTATTAGTGGTAAGACTAGTCATTGTACCGGCTGGTGTAATAATAGCAGCATCGTGCCGCGCGCCACTATCGCTATTCCCTCCTGGAGTCCATGGAATCCTCGGAGACACATGTAAAGGATTATCACACGGTTAAGGTTTATATCGTGGTTTTCGGGTTATTTATAGGAGTTAGGTATTTTTCTCTTGTCGTTTCTTATGGCTGGATAAACATACATTATTATCTCCTTTATCGCGTTCGCCAGATACATATTAGCCCCATCAAGGTTAAAGGAGCAGCTTTTGGAAGAAGGAAAACAAAACATTTCTGCCTTCATTTTTTTTGGGATTCCAAATCACGGGATTTCTGGAAATATCACGGCCTCGTGGTTTATCATTTTTGGATTAGGATATTGTGCTTTTTTCTTTAAAAAAAAAAGCAAAACCTGATGTAAACCCCCCCATCCATCACGAGGGATGAGCGATGACCCGGGGAGGGACCGGTACTCTCCGTTCAATGTTTTGGACGTTCACAGCAAAGAATCGATGCAAACGTTCGGCCTGACGTAAAGGGATTTACAGAAAGCAGATGTTACGGTAAATGTCTGCAGCTGGATAGCGCAACCCAGGCCCGGTGACGGATTTAGGATTAGAAATACTCTCCGTGTTCCTAGAAATAGATGGGGCGGGGGTGGTAGAGTATTTACCACGGAGTGACCGGTGCAGGACTCAAAACCTGAACTGCAAAATATGGTTTGAAAGAAAGGAAATGGTAAACATCTTCTAAATCAACTTACAAGCTGAGCACCCCTTATCTGGAATGCAGGGGACCCCAGTCATTCAGGGTTTTGGATTTGGGAGAATCCAAAGTCGGGGAGTTTGGTAACGTGGCAGGGGAGGCGCAATACACTGGCTCCTGTAGCACCAGCACGTGTACACGCTGGAAGACATTAGGCAGCACTTTGCAAGGGACGTATTGCGGAGGACCTTGCGAGGGACATACTGTGGAGAGCCTTGCAAGGGATGTACTGTGCAGAGCTTTGCGAGGGACATACTGTGCAAAGCCTCGCTGTCTCTGCACAATATGTCACATGTTGGAGCTGCACAGAGTCACCCAGCGAGTTCCTGCCGCAGCCCTCGGAGGAGCTAAATAAAAATTAAACAGAAGTGTACTTCAGAGTTGTTTCTTCTTTTTTTTTTCTTTCTTTTCTTCCTCCAGTGCCCTCAAATAGAATAAAGGGGAGACATAGCGTGACCTGTGTTATAAAACGTCAAAATCCACCGTAATTTAGATCACACTTACATGCTAATTTTGGATGAGCCGAACACCCCCGTGTTCGGTTCACATTCAAACTCGAACAATTTCAAATGAACACGAACCAAACTCAATGCAAGTCAATGGGACTCGAAAGTTCGATTTTTAGAGTGCCCTCCAAGAGGGCATATATGCAAGATATTTGCCATAAAAGGTGTATGGGGGTCCGGGTAGTGCCCTGGGGGACAGGAAACAAGGACAAAAAGTTTAAAAAAAAGTTTTTAAAGGAACAGTGAGTTTTCCATGAAATAAGGGTTAAAAATAAAAACGAAAAATTCCTTCAAATATCGTGCCTAGGAGGTCCCCATAACCTGCCCGTGAAGTGGCGGATTTGTAGGATCTATAGAAACATTTTAAAACAAAAAAATTACGTGTCAAGTGATGGTAAATGGTGTTCCTTTAATCTATTCATAAACAACTGCTTGGGGCGGCAGTCTGTATGAAAAGAGGAGACATTTTAGTACACGCAGAACAAGTTTAGTGATTTTTGTGGCTAAATTATGGTGAAACTTATGCAGGCTTTGGATGAAAGTAACAATAGGTGCTTTAAAATTGGGCCTTTAGTGTCGGCAACACCGTAACCCCTCTGTGGTATTATGGAAAAGTGCAGGATTGGACCCTGCGGTCCAATATTAAAATGATATGAATCTGGTATAGGCATCAGTGGCATTGCACCCAAATATTGTGCCTTTGGTGGCAGCAAGTGCCTTCACACCGTAATCCCTCTGAGGTATTGTGGAAGAGTGCAGTGGTGGGGGTTTTGGTAATGCAGAAGAGATCCCCGATCTATTCAGTTACATCAGCAGCTATAACAAAACCGGGTCAGCAATGTTTAGGCACTTGTACTGCGCTACTGTATATGGTGAGAATCGGCGCACACCAATAGCAACAGGAAGCAAACAGAACAGACAGGGAATACACAGAGAGAATAGTCAAATGGCAGGCAAAGTCAGCGACAGATCGGGTCCTCAGAACAAGCAGGGTCAGTAACAAGTATACAAACTGATTCGGTAAGCAAGCGATGCGGAAATAAAGGCTGAGACACACTGAGCGTGTAGCGACGCACAGCGTAGCGAAGCAAAGAGAAGCAAACATTTTGCAGGCTTGACTTCACTCCGCCTCGCAGCGTGTCTACACTGCATTACGTTTGCCTCTCACCGCACTGGACAGGAATCTACTAACTAAATTAAAATGTACACACAAAACTGTTTTATTTTCACAAAGCACATGTTATATAGGCAAAAAAAGTTTCTACTGAATAAAATACATAAAAAATTACTGTTAATTTAATAGGAATAGTATAAAAATATAAAAAAAAGGTAACCCCTGATCATATATATTATATGGACACGGAGCGCCGTGTATAGAGTAGGGATGCATTGATACCACACACAGACATATACGTATATATCAACACACAGACCTATATATATATGTATATATCAACACGCAGATATATATATATATATACACCCACCCACAGACCTCAGACCATATATACACATACGCACATGGGGGGTGGCATGTGGACAATCTCAACTAAATGCGCCCCCCCCATTTGGCTGATCCCTCCAGAAGAAATGTTGAACCCGATAGAGCAGAGAATATATATATTCAACATTTCTTCTGGAGGGATCAACCAAATGGGGGGGCAATTAGTTGCCAAAATGTGTGTGTAATACAAGTCTGGATTTATATATCTATAAGAATATAGATATATATCTTATCTACATATATATATATCATACCTGCCCTTACCTTCCCCTATAAATTTGCTAAAAATATACACACAAAAATAACAAACCACTGCATGAGACCCCGCGCAGCCCACATGCCAGCCCCCTCTACCTGGCTGAATGTATCTAATATATATAATTAAATACATTCAGCCAGGTAGAGAAAGAAAAAAAGTTTTATTTTATGTTCCCGGGGACATTTAAAAATGTCCTTGGATTTTTTTTTTTTAGAAATGTGTCGCCTTACCTTAGCCTGGTGGTCAGTGGGGGCTCCCTTGATCCTGGTTGTGGGGGGGTCTGCCGTGGCCGCAGGTGCAGTGGCTCCCTCCCTGTGCTGCCTGTCTCTGCCACATGCACCCGGGCGGCTAGCCCGCACAGTCGTAGCTCTGTCATCGCATGCTCCTCAAGGGGATCCTTGGGAGGTCCCTGCAGACTGCCCTCTACAGTGCCTGATTAGAGGGCCGTGTCTGCCTGATGTTTTAGTAACAAGAATGTTTTATCCCATAGGCTTCAATGTTAAAAATATTCCCATTTTAATTCAATATCTAATAAACTGTTGCTTATAATATTCTGCAGTAAAAAGTCTTTTTATTTATAGATTTGTTTGTATTTTTTAAGCATTTTTTATACTTTGGTGAACGTCCCAAAAAGTTCAAAGTTCGCGAACTGTCGAACGGCCAATGTTCGATGCGAACTCCGAACAGATCGAACCGAACAGCTCATCCCTAATGCTAATGAGCCACCCTGGCTCTGATGTGACAGCTTCTGGGTTATTTGTTGGCCACCCAAATGCCCCACCGGACTTCTCTGTGTAACTTGAACTCTTCTGTGCGATAGATCTTTGTGAAGCAATCCCCAAGACCCTTGTAACTTGAAGGATCCGACTTGTTTCTCTGGATCGCGTTTTCACCACATCCAGCGGGTGCATCAGGCAAATTTTTACCAAACCTGATGGCTGATCCACCTGCCACGATCTGCTGGGAAGCTTCTGTCCAAAAGTAAAAGGAGTGGCCAAGCAGCAGGGCAGGTCCAGTATCAATCGCACCTCTTTCTTTCTTTTGCCTCCTTTTTTCTTTCTTTCTTTCTTTTCTTTTCTTTTCTTTTCTTTTCTTCATCTGCCTCTGGTGGCACCCACACGTCATCTGGTGGTGCCTGCGCGTCACCATAAGATGCCCACCTTTTGCGCTGCTAGAGGGGGTCCACAAGCTGACAATGATGGCTACACAAGTTGCACAATGAGGAACGTGTACAATAATGGAACACAGGTTGGGGCCGGCAGTGCCCTTAGGCAGCAGTAAGCCATAGGCGGTTGCCTAGCTTGTCTAGTGGGAGAACCGGCCCTGAGTGTCCCTTTAAATACGATTTTAAAATGAACCTGTTTTGCTCTGGTTCTGGTTTGCACAAACCTTACATAATTGAATACCATACTCATCCCAAAATTACCGTCAGGTGGGAACCTTGTCCCTTTGCCACTCAAACTATAGAGAATCCCAAGAAACAATGAATGGATTCAGACTCCCGATGAAAATAATAATAATAATAATGATAATAATGTTGCATCTTTTCTCATTGCCAATGGAAACCTCACATTTAAGAAATCATTTAAAAAAAATATTAATTAGAATAAATCTGCCGGTCTGTAGATTTCCTTGTGAAAATACACACAGAATATTACATTTGCCGATCAGGGAACAGATCGAGCCAAAATAAATGATGGTCGTCCAAAGCAAGCAGAGTTGCGCTGTGTGAGGAGGTCAGCCGGGAGACAGACTGCATAAACCCGAGGCAAGGTCAGGGTAACGATCTAATTGCAATCATCAGCTTCAACGAGGAAGAATCAGAAGTGACTCTTAAAGTGATTCTGTTAAACTGAAAGGCGAATGCAGAGAGACTCCTGACTGTGTGTGTGTGTGTGTGTGTGTGTGTATTAGACAAATGCAGCGCTGAAAAGTTTGTTTTGATTGAGATTAGATTGTTTCAGAATCTGAAAGTATCAGATTCAGAAATAATTGGAATCCACTGATTCAGAATGTTGGAAAAGTACATTAGAAATTGGTTAGGAGGGCGAGGTTTAGGGTTAGTGCTAGGGTTAAGTTTAGGGTTAGCTTAGGACTAGGTTTAGGGTGACGGTCTCTGTGTGTCATATGTTATGGGTCAGGGCTATGGTTAGGTTAGGCTAGGTTTAGTTTTAGTGTCAGGTTACAGTTTCTGGGTGTTATTTGATTAGTGCTAGAGTTAGGTGTAGTGTTAGGGTAAGGTTACAGTTTCTGGATCTCATGTTAGGGCTAGGGTTAGGTGTAGTGTTAGGTTAAGGTTACAGTTTCTGGATGTCATATGATATTAGGGCTAGGGTTAGGTACAGTGTTAGGTTAGGACTAGGTTAGGGTTACAGTCTCTGGGTGTCATATGATTAGTGCTAGTGTTACGTAGAGTGTTCGGTTAGGGCTAGGGTTACAGTTTCTGGGTGTCATATGATTAGTGCTAGTGTTACGTAGAGTGTTCGGTTAGGGCTAGGGTTACAGTTTCTGGGTGTCATATGATTAGTGTTCGAGGTCCACGACTGGGTGCTCCATTACTGGTCGAGGTCTGCGTTGGGTGCACCATGCTGCAGCCTTTGACAGGGTGGCAGAATGCCGCCCTTGGAAAAGGGCCACCTGGAGCAATCGCACCATCCGGCACCATGGAAATTTCAGTGAAACCCAAAACCCAATTTCTGTATTGTATAATCTAAACATTATTTTTTGGCATAGAATTTTCAAACACATGTTTCAGTTTCCACAATCTCTGGCTTATGGATTCATTATCGTCATAGAAGTTCAGATTTCATGAAAAAAGTAGTTTAAAGGATACAGTATTTCTTTCTTGTAATCACTGAGCTGCAGCAGTATTTATATACTGGAGGCACAACAGAGAAAACGGAACGTTGTAATTGCTAACAAATTGCGATCATGCCTCATTGACCACGGTAGGGCCTCGTTAAACGCGTGCCGGTGAACGCTCTGTCACGGCTATGTGCAATTAAAACCGAAATGTAATTAGCGAGGAAAGTGTTTATTCTATCCAAGCTAATGGTTACTTTGTGATACTTGAAATACTTCTATAATTCCAGATATATTTTCTAGTCTTTTGTACTGTCTGCAGCCAAAAGCAATAAGCATGTTTCATATTAGGGATGTGCGTTTCGGGTTTCGGAATTTCGGAATTTTCACGAAATTTCCCGATTCGTGTTTTCGGATGCGGCCGATTTTCCGAAAATTTTTAGATCCGAAAATGGCAGATCCGAAAAGGTTTCCGAGCCGAAACGAAATATTTTCAGAATTTTCGAATGTACTTGAAATGTGTGAAATCGAAATTTATTGCTTTGAAACGAGGAGAACAGACGTTCCGAAAAAACGAAAATTTCCGAAAATACGAAAAGTCGATACAAAAAACGAGCTAAGTGACACGAAAATACGAAAAATGGTCGAAATGCCGAAAAAATGTACACGAAAAATGAGTCAAGCCGAACCGAATCGAAACAGAAATCGGTCGAAACGAGCCGAATCGAAAAGTTTAAAAATCCGAAAAATCGAATCGAACCGAAAAAAAAATCGGTGCACAAGCCTATTTCATATCTGTGTCATATATTGTCATGGAATATATTATGTCTGAGATAGTATGGCTTCAGTATAAGGATGGAAGACAACTGGAGCAAAATTCTGAATTTTCTGTAATAAATATGCTTCAGAAACACAAGCGTCAAGTACGTGTGGTATACATTTTCTAGCAGCAATTAGTGAATTGAAAGGACACTCTACTCATCCTGACCACGTCAGTGTTTTAAAGTGTGAGGAGTGCACCTCTTTCCCCTATTGGGTGTAATTGTGGGGTGAAGTGGAGGAGTTTCCTCCACCCCACCCAGCATCTCCAGCAGCATCTCCAGCAGCTGGGATTTTCAATTTCCTGGCTTTCCGGTCACCAGCTTGGTCGCTAGTAAAGACACACACAGAGAGCGGCCGACGTCACCCTCTGAGACCAATTGCTGTAGCGAGCGTTCACAGAGTGGCAGCGATGGATCGGATCTGTGCATGCACGTGCGGCTCCGATACATCGCTCTGCGCAGGCGCTACGGAACTTGCATACGTAAAGAGCTCACGACCCATAGCACAGCACAATTTGCAGTTGCTGCGCAAATTGGATAGGAGATCAGTTTGCACAGAAAAGCTTCAAGGACTTCTGGGTTCGGGAGTCCCGGAGCCGAGGAGGAGGAGCAACGTGCCATGAAGGAGAAAAGGTGAGGAAGATCAGCTAAACTACAAAATAGATATGAAAAAAAGTAATCTGGCAGAGACTGTCATCAGGATCTGACCAATTATTTAAGAGCAAAACAAGGGAAACTCGATTTTCAATAGAATATCCTTTTATGAACATTTTGGAAAGGATATTTATTTATTAATTTATTTATAAAGTATTTTCCCAGGAAGGATACATTGAGATTTCTCTCGTTTTCAAGTATGTCCTGGGTTCAAGAACATTGAATTGTTACAGAAATACAAAGGTACAGTTACAAGTACTTATACAGCGCCACCAGATTCTGTAGGGCTTTACAATGGGGAAGCACAAACAGCAGACTTACATGATACTAAAGGAAATACATCCCTGGTTGTAGGATAACTGTCCAGGTAATACATCACTTTAAACCGAGTGCTCAGGCAGACATCTCATTAGCTTACATTCTAAGGGACTAGGGTAACTGAAACAAATGGGAGCAGAGGGAAGGTGAAACTGGTCGTCAGTAGAATATCGTAGGGATTGCATGAAAAGGACCAGATGTTTGGGCTTAGTAAGGGTAATTAGTGAGAGAAGTGGAGACAGCTGGAAAGGGGAGCTGAAATTAGGGACTGGTCCTGGGTGGGCAGGTGGATGGGGCAGGTGGATGCAGTGGCGTAGCGTGGGGGGGGGCTGGGGGGGCCGTGGCCCCGGGCGCAGTTTTGTTAGGGGCGCATTTGCGCCCCTAAAACTGGCCCGGGTTGAGGGGACCCAGATGCCGGGCAGCGCGGGAGTGCCTGCCCGGTCCTGAAGAGTCCGTCCTGCTAAAGGGAAGCGGCTGCGTGCAGGTGCAGCCGGTCACGTGGTCCGGCTAATCAGGTGGTACTGAGTCTCTGTACCACCTGACTGGCCAGACCGCGTGACCTGCGCACGCACGCCACGCAGCCGCATCCCCTTCAACAGGACGGACTCTTCAGGACCGGGCAGGCACTCCCGCGCTGCCCGGCATCTGGGTCCCCTCAACCCCTGCCGGAGCTGGAGCAATATCCAGGTGAGAGCTGGGCAAATCCATGTGTAAGATGGGCAAATCCATGAGCTGGGGGCAAATCCATGAGCTGGGTAAATCCATGAGCTGGGCAAATCCATGAGCTGGGGGCAAATCCATGAGCTGGGCAAATCCATGAGCTGGGGGCAAATCCATGAGCTGGGCAAATCCATGACCTGGGGGAAAATTCATGAGCTGGGGGAAAATCCATGAGCTGGGGACAAATCCATGAGCTGGGCAAATCCATGAGCTGGGGGCAAATCCATGAGCTGGGCAAATCCATGAGCTGGGGGCAAATCCATGAGCTGGGCAAATCCATGACCTGGGCAAATCCATGAGCTGGGGGCAAATCCATGAGCTGGGGGAAAATCCATGAGCTGGGGGCAAATCCATGAGCTGGGGACAAATCCATGAGCTGGGCAAATCCATGAGCTGGGGGAAAATCCATGAGCTGGGCAAATCCATGTGTGAGCTGGGGGCAAATCCATGTGTGAGCTGGGGGCAAATCCATGTGTGAGCTGGGGCAAATCCATGTGTGAGCTGGGGCAAATCCATGTGTGAGCTGGGGCAAATCCATGATCTGGGGGCAAATCCATGTGTGAGCTGGGGCAAATCCATGTGTGAGCTGGGGCAAATCCATGTGTGAGCTGGGGCAAATCCATGAGCTGGGGCAAATCCATGAGCTGGGCAAATCCATGTGTGAGCTGGGGCAAATCCATGAGCTGGGGCAAATACATGAGCTGGGGGCAAATCCATGTGTGAGCTGGGGGCAAATCCATGTGTGAGCTGGGGCAAATCCATGAGCTGGGGCAAATCCATGAGCTGGGGCAAATCCATGAGCTGGGCAAATCCATGAGCTGGGGGCAAATCCATGAGCTGGGGCAAATCCATGTGAGAGCTGGGGCAATATCGATAACGTGTCCACAGGTGGGGGCGCACAATTCTTGGCTGGCCCCGGGCGCTGAAAACCCACGCTACGCCACTGGGTGGATGGGGAGGGTGGGTTGGGACAGCAGAGGGAAGAGATGGAAGTGATTCTGTGATGAGAATGCTGTGGCAATAGAATGAGGTTTATGACAGTGCACAACAGTATTAAACATGTGGGGGAGGGAGGAGGGAAAAACTGATTTTTTTTTCTATCTGAAATGGAGGGAGATTCAAAATACTTCAAAAGACTAGTCAGAGAATAATAAGTGCAGACATAAAAATACAATTGCAAGATTATGGTAGCCTGGAATGCTTGGTTCAGGACAGCAGAGGGAAGCGATGGAGGTGATTCTATGAGTATGCTTGAATGCTTGGTTCAGGGCAGCAGAGGGAAGCGATGGAGGTGATTCTGTGATGAGTATGCTTGAATGCTTGGTTCAGGGCAGCAGAGGGAAGCGATGGAGGTGATTCTGTGATGAGTATACTTGAATGCAGTTATAGTTCTCCTTGGCTCCATAATATTTCCAAACTACATTTAATTTCATAAGCTTTAATGTCTTTTATCCATGAACTAATGCAAAGTACCAAACATTGCCTAAAATGTAACTCTTTAATGTCTATCTATCTACACTGGCTGTCAGTCAGGAGAACCTACACGTGACGATGAGGCACTCGCTAGGAATGTCAATGGACTAGATCAAATGTTGCCTCTGCAAGAGACATTAGCTGTGGTTTGGATTGAATAATGACCATGTGTTGGTGGTATGTGGATGCCATATAAAATGAAAGGGGTTGTGTGGAACCCCTCCAAATAACAATGGATCGATAACAACTGGGAAATGGCATTGAGATGCCGTACAATAGACCAATAGGATGGACAATGACTTTGTAGCAACGACAGTATTGTATCATGCTCTTTATTATGAACGAGATAAGAAAGGCCCAAAAAGTGTAGAAGAGGAACTAAAAGATTGAGAGCAAGAGCAGTTCACTGCAAGTTCACACCATGCACGCCTATGGTTGCCGGTCGATTGCGATTCGGTGATTGGGAGATAGCCTGCATTGTGACAGGTTGGGTGAGCACAGCCAATATAAGTCTTTGAATTTGTAAACTTAATTTAAGAAAGGAGTGGAATGAAAAGGTTCAAGTGCTATGATTGGCCGTAGTTGAGGTCTTGTCCACATGACTTATAATGAAAATGTGATGGCTGCACAACTGGTTACCTCTGAGCAGATAGTGGATTAACCGCACTGGAAGAGAACTGTATCTGTCAAGTTAAGATGAGCAAAAAGAAAAGAGGTGAGCATGAAAATACACATATATGTTATTAAAATTAACACTTATGACACAACATAACCATACGAGTAGAAAAAGATGGGCCAGTATTGCATAAATTCCCAACACTAAACTTGCACTGACAGAAATATTAGCTGTGAAGTTCCACTGCTTCCGTGAGCATCAGTATTTTGAAAATAAAGGATCACATCCTGGACGTTTGTGTCTGCCATTTTCCATTTGTGGATCACCCTTACTGTTCGTATCACAACCGAGTCGCTTTGACGGTAGCTTGAGTCGTAATACATCGGAGCCTCAGGGAGATATCATCAGCCGGGGCCGCGGAGGGATACGAAAAAGAAAACAGTTCCCAGTGGTCTTCAGCTGCAAGCAAGGAAGTGGTGGATCGCGTTGCTCTCGTCACCGAGGGATCGGAGGCGAGTATGGGATAGTTGGATGTGTTTAGATTTGTGTGTTACGTGAACAGCAGGGCCTGAGAGACGTTATACTTTTCAGAATAACGTCACGCGCAGATGGAGGATGGGCTGCCTGGAATAGCTCCTTCTCCATCAGCTGGGGGCACGTTAACATCTTCCATACAAAGTAGAGGAGACATTAATGAACAGTAACCTGGCACAACATCCCAGATGCAAGGTCAGCTAGGAAAGATAAAAAAATAAGTACAGCGCCTGAGCTGTTATCCTGTACGTCCCGAGCGCTGTGCTTAACAGCCAGGTTGTGATCAGGTGCACAGTGTTTAGGCTTGATAAGACCATTGACCATGAGTTACATCTCGCTCTGTACCTCCATTTTGCTGAGGTTTTAATCAGATGGAATGTCAATCAAACTTCTCTCAGTATTTATTTCAGATTATCTATATACATTATGTCATGAACATGAGACATGCATTTTGTAGTGTAGAAGAGGTCACTTCTTTGAAGTTTGTCCTTTCATAGGAAATGTTGGAATTCCCAGTTGCACGTGGTTCGGAAACTCATTCTGGATCTGGATGGCCTTGAAGCCTGGTGCTCTACTTTCCTTTTCATCTCACTAACCCTCTGCCCCACTGGAGGCTCTGCAGTCTGAATGGGGTATTATGGTATATCTACTCAATCACCAGATTCCCACCCGGATCTCTAGCCCCTGGGCCTGGCCTCTATTTTGCAGAGAAATAGCAATGGCAGAGGAGCTCAGTATGACATAAGTCATTTTGGACTTGGGTGCTCGGGCATGAAGGCATATTTGTAGGGTGCAGGACTCATAATCACTATTAGTCCATTGCCCTCTTATGTGCAGAATGTTGGTATAAACTGTGATTATGCAAGAATGTTATTGTCTATCTGTCTATCTGTTGAAAGGATTAACATCCCAGATTACCCTGTCTCAAGAATGTGCTTGTCTTTTTCTATTCGAATAGGTTGTAAATCTACTGTCTGTATCTGTTATCCCGATTCCCATTGTTTTGACCCGTTTAGAAATCTTACATAATGTTTAATTTCACTGTGTGTACGTAATCTAATTAAGATCCACATTCCAATAAAGCAAATGTTTGTCCAGTTATCTGTTACAGTCTGATTAGGTCGCCCAGCGGTTTCTAGGGGAAGTTTTGTGTATGTAAATGACCCATGTGTGACCGTATAAATATATGTGTGTGTCTGTCCCTTATTAAACCAGTTCTATTCTGACGCTACATGTAGTCGCGACTCATGGTTTGGGTAGCAGCTATATTCTGCTCGCTGTGCCAACGAAAGGCCCCAGTTCTACATCCTCTGATTATTTCTGGGGGACGCTAGCAAGGCTCTCTGCGTGTACCCATCTTTAAGCTACGGCTAAGGACTGGGAAAAAAGCCCGAGAGTCATGAGGAGAACATGGAGGTCCAGCAAGGAAGCGGCATTGACAGATGTGACCCAGTTGTGGTACTGAGATCTGTTACGCTCAGCATCTAGAGAAATCTGCATAAAGAATTTAATTTGTAGGTTTAATGATGATTTGTAGCATATGAACCAGTTTATACGTTTAATGAGTGGAAGGTTGGAATTAATAATGAAAATTGTCTGAAAGTAGACATGTTCCTGCTGGAACCCTAAAATAATAAGTCTCTTATCCTGCTGCTTGTGTTTTCGCAGTTATCGTGCTGGGAATTCTGAGCTGGCAATTAATATGGATGATTTACTTGCTGTTTTTCCAAAAATCACATCCATACAAGAATGTAATAAAGCCGGACAAGACGGCATTCAAGAGTTCACAAGATTAGGGGAAATGCCGAGGGAAATGAGGGATATATATTTTTACAAATCTTTTTACCCCCATGAAGCGAGCAAACCCAACGCATGTTTTTAGAAAAGCAACCCTGGAATGTTACATAATAGCGATACGTGCCGTAGAATTCATTTTCTTCTTTATTTTCTCCTCTGATCTAGAGCCAGGAACTCATTTATAAGTGAGTGATACCATATTTCAAAATGATTTTATATGCAATTATTTACTATCCCTACATTTTTACAATGTTATTTTTTTTTATTTTTACATTATTTTCCGGGTTATGTTTAAGTATTTTTAAGAGAAGCTGAAGACATAAACACCGAACTGAAACACAAACAAAGGTTCACAGCAAAGCCACCCGAGTCATCTTGCAAAGCAAATATTAGATAAAGTGTACAGAAAAAAGCTATATTCAACAAAAAAAGAAATAAAAAATCCTTGTGCTTTCATTCAACTCAATTGCATTCCATACATTAATTAATTCAATCCCAGGAAATTGGTTTCAGGTGTAAATGTACATTCCATGCAGTATAGCGGCTGGACCACCTGTTTGCCAACTCCCATAAAGGCTTGCGAGTCAAAGCCATATTGGATTAATGATTAATGTTCATGCAAATCGGAATCCTGATATTTAGTCGTCCAGACTGGAAGGTCCAACACACTGGTGGGAAATAATTATGCAACTTCATCTCTTTAATATTAAGTAATGGTGACTTGAATGTGTGTTGCTTTTCTGAGCTACAATTTGTATTTAGATCACATTACTGCACATTGGACTAGGTTGACTAAAAATGACCTGCAGAGTGGGGTGAGTTGTTGATGAGATGATGAAGACGTTGAGTTCCAATAAAGGCCACATCTCCATGTGCTAATTAAACAGACACTCTACTCACCCTGACTACTTTATAGTTAAATGTGAGGAGTGCCCCCCTTCTCCACCTCTCCCAACTCCCCCGATCTGGATGAAGTGGAGTAGTTTCCTCCACCCCACCCAGAGTCACCAGCAGCCAGGATTTAGAATTTCCCTGCTGCCGGTCATCAGATCAGTCACTAGTGATGTCACACACAGAGAGCGGCCGACATCACCCTCTGGGCCAATCACTGTAGAGAGTGTTCTCCGAGAGGCAGCCGATGAATCGAATCTGTGCATTCAAGCTGCATATTCCACTTCCCTCCATGCCTGTGTCCTCACCAGCTTGACCATGGCTGGCCATACAGCCGACACGTTGCTGCCATTGATGATTGCATAATAAAGGTTGTCATTCCAACATTCCGTAGTGCCAGGTTCCTCTGCTTTCTTCGTATCAGCACCAGTGTCGTCTTTGCTAATTTTCAAAATGGTTTCCCTATTGTACAATATGACAACATCCATTGAGATGTTTACATCCTAGATGAACTTGCCACCTTGTCCCTTACTTCAGCAGCATGACCAGTTCCTGCTTGACCCCCTTTATATCATGTATGCACCTTCAGACAAATTCCTTATCCCCCCGTCTCTGATAACCCGGTCTGCCTTGTCTCACTTCCACACCAGTCCACTTGCTCTAGTTCCCCCAGTACTTTCTCTACCCTCTACAACTTCTCTTTCATTTCCAACTGTCCCGTCCTCTCCATCCCTTCTATTATCCCTAACATCCCTCCCTTTACTTCTCTGCTTTGGGTATCCAATCTTATCAACCCCTCCTGACCCTCCGAATACACCCAAAACCCAGAAGGCTTTCCAGCATCTGCTGACTGGCATCCTACAGGACTACACTTTGAAGGCAACTCTATGCTTTGGGATTAAGCAGGATCTAGAGAGAGCCCTATACCCAATACCATTATTAATAAGAAAGTGGCACTATTTCTATACATGATGAGAAATGCTGTGACCTGTTTTTGTGGCGTGCTTCCAGTTTAGTCAATCTTGTAATCGAGCAGTCCACCTCTACTCTTCTATGCCATTTCTTTGAAAACAAAGATACTTGACCATTTCAGATATCAGTAAAGTTATTCGAGGTCTCCTTTACTGGATCTGTGAATGAAAAGAAAGCTTTAAACACTCCTAGGTCGAAGACTGTGCATAACATTAAATCATGGAGGGGGCACAAAGGCAGCCCTATAATTAG
Source organism: Leptobrachium leishanense (assembly GCA_009667805.1). Lineage (NCBI taxonomy): Eukaryota > Metazoa > Chordata > Amphibia > Anura > Megophryidae > Leptobrachium > Leptobrachium leishanense. Next base: position 43,089,480 of record CM019066.1, on the reverse strand, counting down.
ACAAAATAGACAGTCATCCAAGGCCTTACTCAAACAGGGGCCTCACGTGATGGACATTATGTGAATTGTCAGTATCCACATGGCATTCGAGGCCTGTCCTTTGCATGGGGCGAGCAGGGCACATGCCCTGGCTCCGCACTTCAGGGGCCACGCCCCAGTGCCATCACCTGCCATGTAAATGCAAAGAGCCAATGTCCATCATGGATCTCCACAGCCTCGAAGACAGCCTGACTCTAAGAGCCCCCCCACTCCAAGTAAGCTATGACATGGGAGTGTTAGTGTGTCTATTTGGAAGGGGAGAGAGTATATTATGCATTATTTAAGCATTTTTCTAGAATTTACGCACTCATTAGGTACTCCTGAAGTAAGGTTTTAACTGAATGTAGAAAATTCATAATTTATCTCTTACTTGAGATTAGTTCTGATTGGATCTCTTCCCAAATAGCCCCGCCCCTAACACTTTTCTCCACTTTCTATTACCATAATCTACTAAAATGTCAATGGATTTTTGTCATAGTTTCAGTCCTCATAACATTGGGGTCTAATCTATTCACAAACCACCAAAATTGAATGCATAGGTCAGTGCTTTGCATTTTTGACTCACTTCAGTGATTCCATTTCTCCGAAAATTTGGTGAATTCACTATTTATCGAATGTTCACCATATTTTGCCAAAAAATCTACAGGGTTATTCAAAGAGATCCGACTAGCTGCCGAAAGGGAACCGAACGCTGAAAATCAGCGTTCGGTTACGTTTCTTGGCCGTTCGGCTATCCAGAGAGCAGGCAGTTTGCCAAATGTTGGCGAATTGCCTGCACATCTTATTAAAATCTTAAAATCTCCGGTATTGGTGATCGCACGCTAACCTGGTTCCAATCATATGTGTCTGATCGGTCGCAATATGTGTCCATTTCTGACAGCACTTCCCTCCCCCTCCCATTCACGTGCGGTGTACCCCAAGGCTCGATACTCGGCCCCCTGCTATTCACAATATTCACAAATGATCTGCCCAATGTCTGCAAAGCCTCAACTGTACATATGTATGCAGACGATACCGTAATCTATACCAGCAAACCAAATCTCCGGCAGCTGGAGGCCGTGCTGCAAGAACAATTCACAGAGGTAGAAAAGTGGATCAAACACAACAAACTTTTTTTAAATGCTGACAAAACGGTAACGATGCTCTTTGGAACAAAACCTAAACTACACAAATTGCAAAATCCCCATCTATGTGTCAGGACAAAATCAAATGGCACGTTGACCACAGTCACTTCTCTCAAATATCTAGGTATGTGGTTACACCCAAATCTATCCTTTGGCCCCCACATCGAAAAACTCTCATCTAAACTTTACCCCAAACTAGACGCCCTGTACAGAAACAAATCCTGCCTGAGCCCCACGGTAAGAAAGCAGATTGTAGAGCAAATGCTTACGCCGGCTATTGAATACGGAGATGTAGTGTATGCAGCCGCCCCGCAAACACACCTTCATAAACTTACTACATTGTATAACTCCTTCTGTCGCTTTGTGCTACAATGTAACTACATGACCCACCATTGTGACATGTTAAAAGAGCTAAACTGGCCATCGCTGGAATCTAGATGCACCCTTCACCTTTCCAGCCTGGTGTTTAAGAGCTTTTCTGGGAAGCTACCACCCTACCTGAATAGACTGCTTCCCCCAGCAGCTCCCTCATCCTATAACCTCCGATCCAGGACCAGCACCTTACTTGCTATACCACAATACAAAAAGACAGTGACTCGATCCTCATTTTCCTACAGAGCACCACAATTATGGAATAACCTTCCAGACGCCATCAAATCTTCCCCCAGTCTTAAGTCCCTTCACAAACCACCAAGTCCCTTAAGACTACCCTATTAACATACCTCAACACAGAATGCACCTGTAAACATGTTACATGTTGAACCCAGGACATTCTTGAAAACAAGAGAAACCTCAATGTATCCTTCCTGGTAAAGTACTTTATAAATAAATAAACATACGGTGCCTGTTCGAGGGCAGTGAAATCCCCATAGCTTCGTCTATTCAGAGAACAAAAACCATCAGTGAAAAGTTACCGAAATGCCCTGCCATTCGGTGGCTTCATGCGGCAGATTTATTCCGGCGAATCCCATAGGCTTCAATGTTAAAAATATTCCCATTTTAATTCAATATCTAATAAACCATTGATTATAATATTCTGCAGTAAAGAGTCTCTTTATTTATAGATTTTTCGGGATATTTTAAGCATTTTTCGGGATTTTTTTGCCAAAAAAATTTTGCCAATTGTTTTAAAAAAAGAAAATGTTTAAATAGTTTTTTTTTTTTTCTGTAACAGGCCTTTTTATTATCATTCATTGGATCTTATATGTAAATTTCCGACATTTTCGTACAGTAGTTTCTTTGCAAACAGCGTTTCACTTTTCAAACATTCAAGCAAACTGTTTTTTTTTCTCTCACTCCATTCGTCTGCGGTGTCAGGTTTTTCCGGCGGCTGCACTGCGCTGTGATTGGCTCCTGCTCCGGTTTCTCCGGTGTCTTCAGCGGGTTAATCCAGATGCTTTTGGGGGTTTCAGTGTGAATTCGCCCTTGTTTTGCAGTGAGTTTTCGGCGGGTTTGCGGCGACTTTTCCCTGCACTACGACGGCCCTGTGGTGCTTTCTGAATACACTGCAGGGTCGCCGAAATGGGATCGCCATATCGCACCGAATTGAAGAGAACAAAATGTCACTGAACGTGCGGTGGCTTTTCGATTCTCTTTGAATAACCCTGCTAGTCTCTGTAGCAGTGATCGGACGTAGGCGAAAAGCACCGAATAGCGCCAAATTGTGTCAAATTATCCTCAGCATATTCCACCGAACTAAAAAAACAAACAATAGGAAGTCTCCTAACAGGAGGTAAAATCAATAAAAATGTAGTATAAATAATGTGTCTAAATAAAAAAAATGTCCATTTAAAACCTAATAAAAAGGTCTGTTACAAAATAATTTAAAAAATGTCTTTAACCCCTTCCTGATCGCTGACATACATAGTACGTCCGATCGGGAAGTCTCTTTTAGACCCGCTGACGTACATCGTACGTCAGGGTCTCCTAACCTCCCTCCCTCCCTATACTCACCTCTCTGTCCAGGCTCCCTCGGCGTTCTGTCAGGCCAGGAGTCTGCCCCGCCTTTTGAGGGGCCTGGCAGTCGCAGTGATGTCATCACGTTGCGTGATGACGTCATCGCCAGGCGCCATCGCATCTTGGATGTCAGCCAAGCCTTCGGGTCACCCCCACCCACTGACATCGTCACCATATGTGTGAGGATGTCAGTGGGCCAGTTAACCCCCTAGCTACCAAGTGGAGATAAGGGGATCCTTTGGATAACTGATCATGACCTTTCCAATGATACCAAACATGTTTAGGTTTGTTGTAAAAAATAAATAAATAAATAATATTTAAAAAATATTGGGTTTTTTAATTTTTTTATTTTTGTCTGGAGGGTTTAACCCTTTCCTTGCAGAGGACGTGTGGGGAACGTCCTCATTGACCCCCACTGTATGCGGAGGACGTTCCCAACACGTCTTCTGCTCGGCAGGGGGGCCAGAGAGATACTTACCTCTCTGGTCTGGGACCCGCGGCATTTTGACTTCCTTGAAGTCAGACACCGCTTTTATAGACCCTCCCGCCATCAGATGCGATGACGCCATTTTCAGGCGACCCCCTGGCAAAAGTCGGGAGATCGCCTGAAGGGAGGGGGGATCCTTTCGGATACCTCTCCCTCCCAATCGGAGGGTCTACAAACAAAAGCCAGGCACCGCTTTGAAGGGTAGTGTCTGCCCTTCAAAGCGGTGCCTGGCTTTAACCCCTTAAATGCCAGACCGCAATCTGGCACCATTCGGCGCCAGGTTGCAGCCTAGATCCGGTGGGGGCCGCCATCTTGGATGGCAGCTCCATCTCCGGGTCCCCCCTCGGCAACAGACGTCATCGCGCATGGTGCGATGACATCAGTTAGCCGGGGAACCCCTAGCTGCCTGGGGATTTTGTTTGAACCCCCATATCTCCCGATCGGTGCCAGCAAGGGGATCATATTTGGTATCATTCAAAAGGCCTGAGCATGGCCTTTCGAATGATACCAAACATGACCATGCTTAATGTAAAGAAAAATTAATTTAAAAAAATAATAAAAAAATTAAAACTTCCTTTTTTTTGTTTTGTGTCTTTTTTATTAATGCAGCAATATTGTTCCCATTTCAGTTATAATGTGAACAATGATGCTGCACTAATGATTTTTTTCTATGGGGTGCGTTTGCTAAAAATCAAGTAATTCCACCTCAAAAAATGTAACGAGTCCCAATTTCTAATTTTTTTTAACAAGCGCACCCCATAGAAAATATTCATGCAAAAACTTGTATGATAAAATGTGAAAAAAACCACTTTACACACTGTAGATGATTAAAAATTCAAGTTTTATTGCATTTTTTGTTATTATGTACAGGCAGGACATGACGTATACATATAATAATGATATATTATGAATCTGCCGAGTCTGCTGGAAAGAACGATATATAATATGTCTGGGTCATATAATAAAACATGGCTTCAAATCGCGGCTAAACATGATGAAGAAAAGGAGTAAAAATTAGCTCAGCACACAGTGGTGAAATGGCTCAGCAGTGAAGGAGTATTTCTAATCTCAGGACAAAATTTTGAAACTATTTAGCTGGGTTTTTTTGGCGGTTGTAGATTTTGGGGATTAAATTTCGAAAAAGTGTGTTTTTTCCTTTTTTTCATCATTTTTCATATTTTTTTTTATAGTAAATTATACGATATGATGGAAATAATGGTTTCTTTAGAAAGTCCATTTAATGGTGGGAAAAAGGGTATATAATATGTGTGGGTTCCATAAACGAGTAAAAGAAAAAATTATGACCTAAACACAAACAGCGCAGAAACGTTAAAAGTAGCAGCGGCAACTTTCATGCAGAGTTTTGTAAAACCGACCGGTCACTAAGGGCTTAAAGAAACAAAAATGTGTTGGAATCCAAGTCCATGAGTGCCTCCATCCAGGTTCGGGTTTACATATATATTTATGTATGCGTATAATTTAGTTACATATATCGTTAGTTGTTTTTTTTCTTTACATGCAGCGCGGAAATATTTTTCCACCTGCTGCGGTAACAGATCTGCCAACAGCTATCCAACCGTGAAAGTAATGACTACGTCCCAATCAGGACCTTAATACTGACTTACTATATAACCCGAGCCGGAAGTGACCTGTTTAAGAATGATGGAATGATTGCTTAACCAGATCCAGCCTGCGGTGCTTGCTGGTCAAGATGTGACAGCAGGGGGGATGACTTAAAATCCACTTTAACCTGTTTACATCTCTGCGATAACATTTTTCTAATGACGGGAATCGCTTTTAATAATAATTCATACCATTTTCTTTGCATTAAAACAAAATGTTCTTAATTTATCATCAATAAATGCTCCTGTCACAAATTCCCCATTCTTCTTTCTTTTTTAGCGTTCCCTCCCCGACTCGCCATATATTTTCAGAACACATCTGTCTTATTTTATTGAACATGGCATATAAAATGATCTTTGGGTAAAGCGCAGCATCAATCATATTTCCGTTAATACATCCCACTAGAACTTGCCAGATTTCGACATTCCACATGTGTTCCCAGAGGCATCCATATGACCATATCGGTGGTGACCCAACCACTTCTTGGTCAAATGATTGCTTCCATCTGCTTTCAGTACAGTGTACGCAGTAGGGAAAAGCATAAAACACGTCGATGGTTTGATAAGGATCCAAAGATACGTGTTTGATTATAATACAATTTGACCAACCCAACCTATTCTCTTGGTAGAATGAGATAGAAAATATACGGTCGAATAGTTTATTCCTGGCAGACGGCCAACATATTTTAGTGTTTACCCATTATAGTGGGTTTTCGGATTTATTCGTTTTAATTTATTTTGCCACATACCAGCATAATTTATGCAGTTTTTGTTTGAGTTAAAGTTTATTTACCTTCAGGAAGTGTTTTGAAATTCTAGTACTGTCAACCACAGTGTCATTCTCTACCCCAAGCTCCCACCGGTCCACCCATGGTCTGAATTCTGGCAGCATCATTCATGGCCTTGGCTGTATTCCACTCCGGGTTTTATGCTGCTGTATCTGTGCTCAAGCTGCCATTCTCACCAGATGGTGCTCAATACACTCATGGTATTCCCTGCTTGCTCCATCCTCAGGTGTGGTTACTCAGCTACCTATTTGCTTGTCCGAAAATGGAAGACATACCTTGCTTCAGGGTTTCTGCATTGATTATGAGTTGCTACACCGTCCTGAGTGCAACCTGTTACCTGAAGCCTGCTACTTCCCTTGTATCCAGCCTGTTCCCACACCCCGGCTACTCCTTGTGCCTCTGAGACCCCAGTTACTCCTTCTGCCTTTGAGACCCCACATTCTCTTCGTGCCTCTGAGAGCCCACCTACTCCTCGTGCCTTCGAGACTCCAGATACTCCTCATGCCTCCATGACCCCAGCTACTCCACATGCCTCCATGACCCCAGCTACTCCACATGCCTCCGTGGCCCCAGCTACGTTTCGTGCCTCTGCGACCGTAGATACTCATCATGCCTTTGAGATCCCAGCTACTCCTCATGCTTCTGTTACCTCAGATACTCCTCATGCCTCCGAGACCCCAGATACACTTTGTACCTCTAAGACCCCAGATACTCCTCGTGCCTCCGAGACCCCTCCTGCTCCTTGTGCCTCCATGATTTGAGCTACTCCTAATTAGAGATGTGCATTTGTTTTGGAAAAATTCTAAATTCGGAACGAAATTAGTTAATTCGTATTTCGGAAGTACTCCGAAATAACGAATCGATAAGATCCGAATTCGAAACGAAATGGTATCTAACGAATTTAATTCCTTATACAATGTCATCAAAATAAAAGAAAATTTTGATTTTTATTTGTGTTCCGGAATTCGAATCGATATTAACTATCAAATTGATATATCAAATATCGAATTGATCTTAAATTAAAATACATACAATACAAGTAATACAGTCAGCAAACAAATTTATGAAACAAATTAATTTCGTTTCACAAGCACCTGTCCCTGTTAAATTGACTCAAATGCTAAATCTGAGAGACAGCTTAATATTTAACCCTAAATTGTCTTTTAACAGCAAAATTTGATTAATTGGGGTTTTATTTAGCTTTCCAAAATTCGAATTGATATCAATTATCGAATTTGATATCAACTTTCAAATTGATCTTAACTTACAATACAAGTAATAGTCAGCAAAACGACTTTATGACACAAATTAATTTTGTTTGTTTAATTTGACTCAAATACAAAATCTGTGACACAGCTTAATATTTAACGCTAGATTGTCTTTTAACAGAAAAATTTGAATAATTGGTGCTTTATTTAGTGATCCAAAATTCGAAATGATATCAAATATCAAATTGATATCAATTATCGAATTGATATCAACTAACGAATTGATATATGAAATTAGAATCGATACGAAACTAAACGAAATATGAAACGAAATTAGTTCTGAAATTCCGAAAACAAAATTAATTTAAAACAAAACAAAACTAAAGGAAATTAAACAAACTTTTTAGCCTTGCACATCCCTATTCCTAATGACTCCGAGACCCCACTACACTGTTGCCTCCGACACCCCTGCCACACTGTTGCTTCCAAAACACCTGCCATTCTTGTGTACTAGCAGCCCACTGTCTGTACCCAGATCTCAGTCCTGTCCCACCAGTCTGTGAGTTCTCTATGTGTCTCCCAGTGTTCTGTGAAACTCTTGTGCACAGTGTATTCTGCCTGTCTTCAGCCCTAGTCCTGCACTGTCCACCTGTCTGTGTTTATACCTACTTATTTAAATTAACCCATGTTATCCCAGCAACGGCCTCCTTCCATTTGTAATGCTGCATCCTGCGCTCAAACCCCCTGTACACACATAATACACAGTGTGATATGAAATGATTCAGTTAGAAAATAGATACTATGGAAAATGAAAGTTCTAACAAATGATCTTGAGATCAGGCCATTTCTAGGTTTAGAAACCGTCAGTATAGTAGAATCCAGTCTTTTATTTTTAAAAATGCTTTTCATATTTTTTTGCCTTGTAAACTTAAACATGGGCGTAATTCAATTTTCTTTCAATTTTTTTTATTTTTATATTTTCAAAATGCATGACGTTCTTCCAAAATGATGTTTAGAGTAATGTAACTTAATAGAAACCTCATTTAAACAAACACAATTATGAAAAGGGTGTATGACAAGAGTTTATGGAAGTCTTCCAAAAAAATTTATGTTAATTAATGGTTTTCTTACCATGAATATTGAATCTTAGCACTATGGTAATTATCCATCTCTCGATTCATTGAGACTCTTTCCTCAGTGTGCCAGATCTCTGTATTCCGAAAGGGTCACATATGCCAATGTCAATTCCTTGTAGTACCCTCCGTGTTCTACCCAGCCAGACTCCAGTGCCTTCCTCCAGTCCTCAGACGAAACTCAAGGACTGGGACACATAGGAAGCCCTCTAGCATCCCCCAGAAATAAGACGAGACTGTAGATCTGAGGTCTTTCAGGGTTAGAATGAAACTTAATCAGGGACACTCACACATATATTTATACGGTCACACATGGGTCATTTACATACACAACCCCCCCTAGAAACCTCTATGGGACCTGATTACACTGAAACAGATAATTGGGCCAACATTTGCCTTTTATGAAAGGTGAAACATTAGGGACAGACAAATAAATCAAACATTACTTAACATTTCTAACGAGGCAGGACAATGGGAATCGGAATAACATATTACAGTGTAAAACAGGCAGTATTTGTCAGTCAAAAAAGATTATGTTTGAGGATCTGTTAATCAGATATTTACACCTTTCCTGAGAGCAGGTTTACTGGAAGGCTAATCTGATCAGCAGATAGTAACAGACAATAGACAGATGGACAACAGCATTCTTGCATAAACACAGATATACTAACATTCTACACACAAGAAGGCAATGGGCTAATATTGATTATGAGTCCTGCACCCTACAAATCCATCTCCATGCCCACGCACCCCAAGTCCAAATGACGCACGTCACCAGCGCCATGTCAGGTCCGTGACACTCAGTTAAGACTTTTTGCTTGTACCATGATGAGATGAGACTTTCTCTACCTTGTAAAGTATAAACTAAACCTTGAATCCCGTTGTGAAGGCTCAGTGTAACCTCTGAACCATGAGTCGAAGGAAACTAGTGGGGTGGGGTTATTTTTTTAAGGAAAATAGCTTACACTTGAGAAAATACATAAACATCAAAATATTAGGCTTAACTACCTGTACATTTTATTATAAAACAAATACAAATCAGAAAATAAGCTTTCAGATAACCTGAGAGGGGTGGGAACAATTCAACATGGCGGACATGTTGAGACTACATGGAAGATGTTTTTTGCCTTTGGAAAAGCCAACCATGCAAAACCATACATTATTACACAATGTACTAAACAGTATATCCACAATAATTTAATTAAACTTTTTACCATCAGAAAGAGATGCTTTATACATTAAACATGGAAGAAGAGAATCACACAAAAACATTTTGAACACCACAAAGACAAATAATTATATAACAAGACTCATAATTATATTCCTCTTGTCCTAAAAGTGTAAAAATCCAAGATATCATATAATGGGAAAGATTCACGTTACATTTGTTTCATAAATTTATTAGATCTGAAAAAGTACAAGAGAAAAAATGTCAGATATATTTTACTTACAGTATGTTTTAATGTTATAAGTTCCTGTTCTCTATATACATTTTGTGCTTTATTGTAGTTTGGCCCAAATAATGCAAAGCCTTTGATCACTGTTATTTCTACCATGTGTTGCAATTCCTGGCACAGTTTTCTTATCGTATTTTTTGTAAATCCCTTTCAACATACAGGGTTATTAACCCCTTCGCTGCTGAATCATTTCACGTCTGTGTGCTGAGCTAATTTTTACCGGTTTCGCTCATCATGTTTAAACGCGTTTTGAAGCCTTATTTTATTATATGACCCAGACATATTATATATTGTTCTTTCTGACAGACTCGGCTGATTCATTATATATCATTATTATATGTATACGTCATCTGCAATGTGTAAAGTGTTTTTTTTACCACATTTTTTTCATGCGAGCCTTTGCGGTTATATTTTCTATGGGGTGCGCTTGTTAAAAAAATTAAAAATGGGTACTTGTTACATTTATTTGGGGAGAATTATGTGATTTTTAGCAAACGCACCCCATAGAAAAAAAATCATTAGTGCAGCATCTTTGTTCACATTATAATTGAAATGGGAACAATACTGCTGCATCGAAAAAACAAAAAAATACACTTTTTGTTTTATTATTTTTTTTATTATTATTTTTTTAATTATTTTTATAATTGTTTTCTTACTGGTTATATGGTCATGTTTGGTATCATGCTCTGGCCTTTCAAATGACACCTAACATGACCCTCTTGCTGCCACTGTTCCGGAGATATGGGGTTCAAATGAACCCCTATCTCCACCAGGGGATTTCTTTAGGAAATCCCTGGGCAGCTAGGGGTTCCCCGGCTAACTGACGTCATCTTGCCATGCGCGATGACGTCAGGTGTCGAGGGGGGACCCGGAGATGGAGCTGCCATCCAAGATGGTGGCCCCCACCGGAGCTAGGCCGCGATCTGGCGCTGAATGGTGCCTCAGGGGTTATAGCCAGGCACTACTTAAAAGGGGAGTCTCTCCCCTTTTAAGTGGTGCCTGGCTTGTCCTGCTAGGACCTCCCGATAGGGAGGGAGAGGGATCCGAAAGGATCACCCCCTCCTTCCAGGCGATGCCCTGTCTTTGCCGGGTGGTTGCCTGAAAATGACATCATCGCTCACGGCACAATGACGTAATTTACACCGGGGGTCCTTTTAAAACAGCGCCTGACTTCCCTGAAGTCAGAACGCCGAAAGAGGTGAGTATCTCTCCCAGGGCTCCCGCTAGCAGAAGACGTGTGGGGAACGTCCTCCGCATATAGCGGGAGTCAATGAGGACGTTCCTCACACGTCTTCCGCAAGAAAGGGGTTAAGGGAGCACCAAAATGTCACTGATATTTCAGTGTTCTCTGATTCGGGGCATTTCGGTGAGTCCGATTCGCTGACCCTGCGGTGATGTCAGTTAAAGTTACAGTTATAAGCATGTATAAAGCGCCAACAAGTTCTGTAGCGCTGTACAAAGGGAGAGACAGAATAACAAATATATATACACATTACATTCAGCATTCACCGCAGGGTCCCCAAAGTGCAGTGAATCGGCCGCCACCAACCCACTGGACAGCCGCCAACCTGCCGGACAGCCGCTGCAAACCCCCGACCACCATCGCCAACCCACTGGACAGCTGCTAAACACACCCGCAAGCAGCAGATGACCCGCCGAACAGAACGGCTTACACAGCTGACTACCCGCCGGAAGCCACGGAAAAAAGCTGACAAGCCGCTGGAAGGGTGGAGATCGGACAAGCAAGGGAGTGGATCCGGTGGCACAGAGTCCCAGTGTAAAAGCGGAGAGACATCCTTGATCGGGCAGCGGAACAGATTGTCTAATGGATGGGTGAGAGGCCTTCCAGGCTGCAGTTCCAAGTTTAACAAAGCACGCTGCATTATTGTTTAAATCTACAGGGCCCCAACGTGACTAGTCGAAGATTTGCTTATTTCATTCACTGGCCAGTTGAATACAGTACCCGGGTACCCGAGACAATACACATACACCTTGTTGAGACATTACATTCACGGGACTTACACTCCAGAACTGAAGGGGTTAATCTTTTCTTTTTGCCGCCGCGTGTTTCCCGCATTATGAAATCCTGTCGTTCAAATACCGTATCTATAATATATATGCTTCTTTATTGGGATCAGTAAAGAATATAATCTATAAAAATCCACAACAGTGCTGGTGTATTTTGGTTCCTTTGTTCATTAAATGTTTGACATTCTGGCTATATCAAGAGAATAATACCTTTTAATTTCCAAAAATTACATTCATTTTGGCACACGTTGCCCACTTTGAATATATTTAATAACAGTGAAATAGTGTTCGAGCCACATTAAATGAAACTAATGTATTTTTTGGAATAAAATACAGATTTTCTCCTGTTTTTAGAGACAGTCACTAAAATTTCCAATACTTCATTGTCAGATATTACCAAATAAGGCGCTATTATCATTATTATTAATTTTATAAACATATTTTAAGAAGGAATAGTTCAAGTGGTGCAGTTTTAAGTATTGTACTTTGTGGCCAGGCAGCTCTCTATCGGCTGCTTTTTATCGGCTGCATATTATCGGCTGCTCTCTGTTTGCTGCTCTTTATCGGCTGCTTATTATCGTCTGCTTATTATCGGCTGCTGTCTATTGACTGCTTATTATCGGCTGCTTATTATCGGCTACTCTCTGTTTGCTGCTCTTTATCGGCTGCTTATTATCGGCTGCTGTCTATTGGCTGCTTATTATCGGCTGCTCTCTATCGGCTGCTCTCTTTCGGCTGCTTATTATCTGCTGCTTATTATCGGCTGCTCTCTATCAGCTGCTCTCTATCATCTGCTCTCTATCGGCTGCTTATTATCGGCTGTTCTCTATTGGCTGCTCTCTATCGGCTGCTTTTATTATCGACTGCTTATTATCGGCTGCTCTCTGTTTGCTGCTCTTTATCAGCTGCTTATTATCGGCTGCTCTCTATCGGCTGCTTATTATCGGCTGCTCTCTATCGTCTGCTCTCTATCGACTGCTTATTATCGTCTGCTCTCTATCGGCTGCTTATTATCGGCTGTTCTCTATAGGCTGCTTATTATCGGCTGTTCTCTATAGGCTGCTCTCTATCGGCTGCTTTTATTATCGGCTGCTTATTATTGGCTGCTCTCTGTTTGCTGCTCTTTATCGGCTGCTTATTATCGTCTGCTCTCTATCGTCTGCTCTCTATCGACTGCTTATTATCGACTGCTCTCTATCGGCTGCTTATTATCGGCTACTCTCTATCGGCTGCTCTCTATCGACTCCTTATTATCGGCTGCTTCTTATCAGCTGCTGTCTATTGGCTGCTTATTATCGGCTACTCTCTATCGGCTGCTCTCTTTTGGCTGCTTATTATCGGCTGTTCTCTATCGGCTGCTTATTATCGGCTGCTCTCTATCGTCTGCTTATTATCGTCTGCTTATTATCGGCTGCTCTCTATCGACTGCTTATTATCGTCTGCTTATTATTGGCTGCTCTCTATCGGCTGCTTATTATCGGCTGCTCTCTATCAGCTTCTCCCTATCTAAGGTTAATTTGTTTTGTTCAAAATTGCTTTTCTTTTAATATTTCTGATATTGTATATGTAAGTTTTGGGTGATATGAGTAAGAGATAAGAGATTAAAAAAGGTTAAAAACCCAATCAACATCAGAATAACCTTTATAGTTAAAATAAGATGCATGAATAAGGCCGTCTGGCTGAAACGTCACATCACTGTACCCCGTTGCTACATCCCGAACATAGAGTGATTGTAGTTGGCGAAACGCACAGGTTTTCAGTGCTACAGTTCGACAGGTTTAAACAGGCGAATCCCATAGTTTCAGTTTGAAAAAAAATACCGTTTTTATTTTATTTTTTTCATCCATCCATTTATTCTTTTCATTTGCAGCAAAAAGTCTTTTTATTTATTTATTAGAAATGTTTAAATATTTTTCTGCACTTTCGTTCGGCGACTTTTTTGATTCCCATTTTTTTAAATGGCCTTCTTTTCTGTAACAGACCTTTTTACTATTTTTTATAGGACCGTTTTTATTATTTACATGCATTTTCATGTATTTTTATTGTTTAAAATGCCTTTTAAAAATTGTGTTTCCCCCACCCCCCCTCCCAGTTCGGCGGCTGATTGACTTTTCTCGGCAGCGTTTGGAGGTCAGTTTCAGTGGTCGCATGAGGCGTTCAGCAGATCATCGGCTGCGTTTGGCAGTCTGCGGCTGCGTTCGGTGACCTGTTTGGCGGATCGTCGGCAACAGTAGACTGATTGGCGACTTTGCAGTGATTGCTGAATTCAACGCAGAGTCGGTGAACTGAACTCGCCGAAGTGCACCGAACTAGAGACAACTGAAATTTTGGTGAAATTTCGGTGCTCTCTCAATAACCCTTATACAGGGTTATTCAGAGAAATCCGAAAAGTCACCCCACGTTCGGTGACTTTACGTTCCCTGCACTTCAGGGCGATTACCCTGTGGTGTATTCAGCAAGCACCACAGGGCCCCCGTGGTGCAGGAAAAGCCACCGCAAACCCGTAGAACACTCACCGAACAATCACCAAATACTCACCGAAAACCCGCAGAAACTGCTGCAAAAACCCAGCCGAACACGCTGGAAAAAGCAGAGTAGCCACCATTCACAGCGCAGAGCAGGCGCTGGTAAAAGCCGACACACAGACGAAGGAGGTGAAAAAAAAACAGTACGCTTGAAAGTTTGAAAATTGAAACGCTATTTGCAAAAAAACTACTGAACGAAAATGTCTGAAATTTACATATAAAATCCAATGAATAATAATAAAAAAGGCTGTTACAGAAAAAAGAAAAAATGATTTAAAAAAAAGCGGACTTTTTACTGCAGAATATTATAATCAATGGTTTATTAGATATTGAATTAAAACGGGAATATTTTTAACATTGAAGCCTATGGGATTCGCCTGATTAAACCTGTCGAATGAAACCAACGAACAGCAGAGCATTTCACTGACATTCCTCAGCTGTTCGGTGTCTCTGAATAGATTAACCATTACTTCTCTATGAGGGATTTCACTGCCCTCGAACAGGCACCGTACATGCAGGCAATTCGCCAGAATTTGGCGAATTGCCTGCTCTCTGAATAGCCGAATTTCAGTGTCCGGTTACATTTCGGGCCAGATCACCTCTCTTTGAATAACCCTGATAATCTTCTGTTTAGTTTTAGTCATATTTTAGTCTTAGTCTAGGTTTGTCAAATAAAACCTTGTGACTAGGGATGTGCGTTTCGGGTTTCGGAATTTCGGAATTTTCACGAAATTTCCCGATTCGTGTTTTCGGATGCGGACGATTTTCCAAAAAAATTTTAGATCCGAAAATGGCAGATCCAAAAAGTTTTCCGCGCCGAAGCGAAATATTTTCGGAATTTTCGAATGGACTTGAAATGTGTCAAATCGAAATTTATTTTCACTCTATTCATGATTTCGGTTCCATTCGTGATTTTGGTTCCAGCTGTTTTATTCTGAAATTCGATGATGACTGTCCACTTCAAAGTTGTTGGGAAATTCAGGAGTGATCTTCAATACTCTATGTCCAAGACTTAAACCAAAAGGACATCTCTTGGTTGAGGTTAATTAAGAGGTTAACACCTGTCCTGGCCAAACCTCTGCAGGAACCCAAGATCCTACCCTAACCATATAACAGAAACTGTAAAAAACAGTTCACATTTTTTTCCTCTAAATAATTGGGCAGATCCTGCTGACAGCCTCTGCTATATATATGTGAATTTACACGCGAGCAGCTCCTCCTCTTTGGTTCAGGGACTACCAAACTTTGAAACGAGGAGAACAGAGGTTCCGAAAAATACAAAAATTTCCGAAATCTCGAAAAGTCGATACAAAAAACGAGCTAAGTGACCCGAAAATACGAAAAATGGTCGATATTCCGGAAAAAAAAATGTAGACGAAAAACGAGTCGAACCGAACCGAATCGAAACAGAAATCGGTCGAAACGAGCCGAATCGAAAAGTTTAAACATCCGAACGAGCCGAACCGAATCGAACCGAAAAAAAAATCGGTGCACAAGCCTAGTTGTGACGTGCATTCGAGTAAAGCTAGAGTGGATTGCGCCAACTAAATTCTAATGGGTTTAACGTGTATTCTGCATTATGTAAGCATTTCTCCAGAATTCCCGCACTCGTTATATCCTCCTATACTCTCATAAAAGCAGAATAATTATAACCGTATAATGCGGAGGAAAAGGTACTTAGAATATTTCATGTTTCGGGCACAGTTCGTTATTGATTCGCAGTTTGGACTTGTCATTTCCAAACAAAATTAACAAGAGCTTAAACAGAATAAAAAAACACCCCGAAAGCCTTTGATGGCTGTAAATTAAATAAACTGTGCCGTGTAAGCTGCTAAACATTGAGAATTACAATACGATCCAAGCGTTCCGCGCGGAACATGACTTCTGAAACATGGCACGGACTTCACTAACAAAAATATAGTTTCCTTTCTCAGCCGTGGTCTCCGTACAGACATGTGGTCACCACGACGGGTGTGAATGGTAACAATCTGAGAAAAAGTCAGGGAGAACGGAAGAAAATTAAAGCAACAAATACAAAACCATCGCTTTGTTCAGCCGCTTGCATCCGATGGGTGCAGACTAGGGATGTGCGTTTCGGGTTTCGGAATTTCGGAATTTTCGGATGCGGCCGATTTTCCGAAAATTTTTAGATCCGAAAATGGCAGATCCGAAAAGTTTTCCGAGCCGAAACGAAATATTTTCGGAATTTTTCAAATCGAAATTTATTGCTTTGAAACGAGGAGAACAGACGTTCAGGAAAAACGAAAATTTTCAAAAATACGAAAAGTGGATACAAAAAAACGAGCTGACACGAAAATACGAAAAATGGTCGATATTTCGAAATCATTTACAATTCCAAACAGCGAAAATTTCCAAAAATACGAAAAGTCGATACAAAAACGAGCTAAGTGACACGAAAATCCGAAAAATGGTCGAAATTCCGAGAAAAAAAAGTGCACGGAAAACGAGTCGAGCCGTACCGAACCGAAACAGAAATCGGTCGAAACGAGCCGAATCGAAAAGTTTAAAAATCCGAAAAATCGAATCAAATCGAACCGAAAAAAAAATCGGTGCACAAGCCTAGTGCAGACCCGGATTTACATTTCAGGATTCTGTAGGGACAGAAATATGGAGCGTCCCCCCCACCCCTGCAAAAAAATGCTAATAGCTGGTGCTAAATGATTCCGATTTTGCAGAATCATTTCGCACCGGCTAAACCCCCACCCAATAAACCCGATTCTCACCTCTCATCCCGTGGCGAGAACGGCGGCCCGATCTGCTGCTTCTTGCCGCAAGGAGCAGAGTGAGACTGGGGGACAATAGTTCCCAGTCTCCCTGCGCAATCACTCCGTGGTGCTGCGCAATTTTCGGTCAGGGCTCACAGGTCCAGCAGCGCAACCCTCCAAGGAGTCTTATGGACTCCAGGAGGTGATACTCGCGGTGGTGTGGAAGCGCTACTGCGAGTATCCACGAGGGTAGCTTGTGGTTCCGGGTCAAGGTGCTGAAGTAGCGCCTGCCCCAAAATCTTACGCTGAAATAAGATGCAGGTTTTTCCTGTTAGCTTCTCCCATTTTATTGTGAGCAATATAATCTAGCCCAGTGTTGTGTAAGCTTAGGGTGCAGGGTGGCACAGGGTTAGATATTGAGGGGGTAGTGAGACAAAGTGATAGGTAGGCATAGGGTGCAAAGAGACATGAATACATAGTGAGGAGTTCATACCTATTGGCTTAGTTATATCCAGGTGGTGACCTTTTCTTTGGCCAGGCAATGTGTATTTGATGAACATTCATTTTTAAGATGTACAGTCAGGTCCAGAAATAATGGGACATGGACACAATTCTAACATCTTTGGCTCTATACACCACCACAATGGAGTTGGAATGAAACAAACACAATGTGCTTTAACTGCAGACTGTCAGCTTTAATTTGAGGGTATGTACATCCAACTCAGGTGAACGGTGTAGGACTTACAGCAGTTTGCAGATGTGCCCCCACTTGTTAAGGGACCAAAGGTAATGGGACAGAATAATAATCATAAATCAAACTTTCCCTTCTTAATACTTGGTTGCAAATCCTTTGCAGTCAATCACAGCCTGAAGTCTGGAACGCATAGACATCACCAGACGCTGGGTTTCATCCCTGATGATGCTCTGCCAGGCCTCTACTGCAACTGTCTTCAGTTCCTGCTTGTTCTTGGGGCATTTTCCCTTCAGTTTTGTCTTCAGCAAGTGAAATGCATGCTCAATGGGATTCAGGTCAGGTGATTGACTTGGCCATTGCATAACATTCCACTTCTGTCCCTTCAAAAACTCTTTGGTTGCTTTTGCAGTATGCTTCGGGTCATTGTCCATCTGCACTGTGAAGCGCAGTCCAATGAGTTCTGCAGCATTTGGCTGAATGTGAGCAGATAATATTGCCCGAAACACTTCAGAATTCATCCTGCTGCTTTTGTCAGCGTCACATCATCAATAAATACAAGAGAACCAGTTCCATTGGCAGCCATACATGCCCACGCCATGACACTACCACCACCATGCTTCACTGATGAGG
Source organism: Leptobrachium leishanense (assembly GCA_009667805.1). Lineage (NCBI taxonomy): Eukaryota > Metazoa > Chordata > Amphibia > Anura > Megophryidae > Leptobrachium > Leptobrachium leishanense. The sequence goes on along the minus strand of CM019066.1, from coordinate 43,071,063 downwards.
TGGTATGCTTAGGATCATGAGCAGTTCCTTTCCTTCTCCATACTCTTCTCTTCCCATCACTCTGGTACAAGTTGATCTTGGTCTCATCTGTCCATAGGATCTTGTTCCAGAACTGTGAAGGCTTTGTTAAGTGTTGTCTGGCAACTCTAACCTGGCCTTCCTGTTTTTGAGGCTCACCAATGGTTTACATCTTGTGGTGAACCCTCTGTATTCACTTTGGTGAAGTCTTGACTTTGACACACATACACCTACCTCCTGGAGAGTGTTCTTGATCTGGCCAACTGTTGTGAAGGGTGTTTTCTTCACCAGGGAAAGAATTCTTCGGTCACCCACACTCATCTGATCATCTGATCGCCTGCATATTGGTATTTTCTATTTTTTATTTATATTTATTTTTGTTTCTCACCATTTGCTTTGCTAATTAGCATGTGAATCTCCTATCCTATTGACACAGGCCCATCCAGCTTCAGGTGTTTACTTCTAACTGCCTGAATGCAATCAGCCCGCCCCTATATCACTACTATCCCAGGCTCTTTTGAGCCAGGCTCTGAGTGTCATTTGCAAGTGGCATTTTAAGTGGACATACAGAGTTGTCCTGGAGTTGCGGGACTGGAGGAAGGAACTGCAAGGCCCACTTTTACTCTGGATAAACGCACGTCTATATCATGCTTTCTCTCACGCTTCTACTCTTACTTCTACTTTTCTCCTTAAATGGAACTCCTGCCCCTCTACCACCGACCCCTACACTATCTGCATCCTCCCTCCTCTTCGTCCACATGATGGCCTCGCATGAGCTCCTTTGTTTCCTCAGAACATGGTCTCCTCTAACTCTCGCGCTGCCAATCACTCCCACAAATCCCATTCCCACCTTCTCTTTCTCACCCTCCTGCTGCTACCTCTTCAGGTGACATATCCCCTAACCCTGGCCCCACACACACATCCAATACTTCCCTCTCATCCTAGCTCCATCGCACATAAATCACCTCCCTGCAAGCCCAGCAACCTCATCCCCATAATCCCTCAGCGCCTGTCCGCTTTCTCCTGCGCCCTCTGGAACGCTCGCTCTGTGTGCAACAAACTCACAGCAATCCATGACCTCTTCCTTTCAAACTCCTTCAACCTCCTAGCTTTAACTGAAACCTGGTTAACTCCCTCTGACACGGCCTCCGTTGCTGCTCTCTCACATGGCGGTCTACACTTGAGTCATACCCCCAGACCGGGTGAGAGAAATGGTGGCGGGGTCGGAATCCTGCTCTCTCCCACCTGCACCTACCAGCATCTCTCCTCCACCCCATCCCTCTCCTTCTCCTCCTTCGAGACACACTGCATCCGCCTGTTTCTCCTCTGGCTCTCAGGGTGGCAGTCATCTACCGCCCACCACCGGACCAACCTCCCAGTTCTTTGACCAATTTGCTACCTGGCTTCTCTCACTTTCTGTCTTCTAATCTTCCATGCCTAGTTCTCGGGGACTTCAACATTCCCATTGACGATCCTTCCGCCCCGCTGCTGCCTCCAAACTTCTTTCACTCACGTCCTCCCTTGGACTCACACAATCCTCCCTCCTCCCTACCCACCGCGATGGTCACGCTATTGACCTTGTCTTTTCCAACCTCTGCTCCATTTCTGAGTTCAACTGTCGCCCTCCCCATCTCTGACCACCACCTTCTCTCTTTCAACCTATCTGGACTTCCTAAACACCCTGCTCCCCCACCCCGCACACACACTCGCAGAAATCTACAGGCTGTGGACCCCCATCAATTCTCCAACCTACTTCACCACCTCCCTCATACCTCATCCTTTACCTGCCCTGATGCTGCCACTAATCACTACAACACTACGCTTATCTCTGCTCTAGACACTCTTGCTCCTCTTCGACTCTGTAAGGCCCCACGCCGCCAGCTTCAGCCCTGGCACACCCTCCAGACTCGCTACCTGCAAAGATGCTCCCGCACCGCAGAGCGTGCCTGGAGGAAATCCCGCTCTGAAGCTGATTTTGTTCACTTCAAGTTTATTCTCCGTGTCATACACCTCTGCCCTCCACTTGGCCAAACAATCCTTCTTCTCATCTCTTATATCTACGCTGTCCTCCAACCCTAAACGGCTCTGGTCCACCTTCAACACCCTCCTCTACCCACTGCACCTCCCCCCTCAGCTGCCTTCAGCGCTCAAGAGCTGGCAGACTACTTCCTCAGTAAAACTTTAACTATCAGAAGCAACATCCCAACACAAGATAGTTATCTGCCACCTCCACTCCCACAGGTCCCATCTGCCACCCTCTGCCGCTTCCTCCCAACCACTGAGGAGGAAGTCAATTCCTTATTGTCCTCCTCACATCTCACCACGTGCCCGCTCGACCCCATTCCCTCACATCTAATTCCTCCCCTCTCCTCCTCCCTCACCCCTGCTCTCACACACATCTTCAACCTATCTCTCTCCACTGGCTCCTTTCCATCTGCCTTCAAACACGCGCTAGTTACCCCTTTACTAAAGAAACCATCCCTAGATCCCAACTCTCCATCCAACTACCGTCCTGTATCCCTGCTTCCCTTTACCTCTAAGCTCTTAGAAAAACTAGTCTTCAACCGCCTCTCCTCTTCTGTCCTGTCCTCAATTCACTACTTGACCCCCTGCAATCTGGCTTCCGTCCGCTACACTCAACTGAAACTGCCCTCACCAAAGTCACCAACGACCTCCTAACTGCTAAAAAACATGGCCACTATTCTATTCTCATCCTGCTTGACCTCTCGGCTGCTTTTGACACTGTTGACCACCCCTCCTTCTACAGACCCTCAACTCTCTGGGTCTCGGTGACACTGCACTTGCTTGGATTGACTCCTATTTATCCAACAGGTCCTTCTGTGTGTCCTTTGCTGGTAACTCCTCCTCTCATTGCCTCTATCTGTTGGTGTACCTCAAGGCTCTGTCCTTGGTCCTCTGCTCTTTTCCATCTACACCTCCTCCCTGGGCAAAATCATCAACAGCTTTGGCTTTAATTACCACCTCTACGCTGATGACACTCAGATCTACCTCTCTACCCCTGATCTCTCTCCCCTGTCCTTTCCAAAGTCAGTGACTGTTTATCTGGCATCTCCTCCTGGATGGCCTCCCACCACCTAAAGATCAACATGTCAAAGACTGAGCTCCTACTTATTCCTCCCTCTAATGCCGCCCCACCTCCTGACTTCTCGATCACGGTGGAGGGTATCACCATCTCCCCATCAAACCAAGTTCGCTGTCTTGGAGTTACACTTGACTCTGCTCTTTCCTTCATCCCCCACATCAAGTCTCTTTCCTCCTCCTGCCGATATCAACTGCGTAATATTTACAGAATTCGGCCATTTCTTACCGCTGTCGCCACAAAACAACTCATACACGCCCTGGTAATCTCCCGACTCGACTATTGCAATAATCTCTTATCTGGCCTCCCTCTGTCCCACCTCTCCCCCCTACAATCCATCCTGAACGCCTCCGCCAGGCTAATTCACCTCACCCGCCGCTCTGTCTCTGCCGCTCCCCTCTGCGAGTCCCTTCACTGGCTCCCCATCCACTGCAGAATTAAGTTCAAAATCCTTATCCTTACCTACAAAACCCTCACTAACTCAGCTCCCCACTACCTGTCCTCACTAATCACCAAATACACCCAGCCCGCTCCCTAAGGTCAAACAGTGACCTGCGCCTAGCTTCTCCCCGCATCACCTCTTCCCATGATAGACTGCAGGATTTCTCACGCGCAGCCCCCACTCTCTGGAACGCTCTCCCTCGTACTGTCAGACTTTCCCCTAACTTCTCTTCCTTCAAACGCTCCCTGAAAACATTCCTATTTAGGGAAGCCTACCACCCAACTCACTGACGCAACCATCAATCACTCTCACCTTACAGTCCTCTCCTCCTGTTTCCAACCCCAACCCTCCAGATTGTGAGTTCCTACGGGAATAGGGCCCTCATCTCCTCCTGTACTGTTTGTCAAATGTTGTTCAATGTATTGTAACCCTGTCTATACTGTGCTTATTGTACAGCGCTGCGGAATATGCTGGCGCTTTATAAATAAAGAATAATAATAATAATAATCCACCACAGTTGTTTTCTGTGGTCTCCCGGGTCTTTTGGTGTTGTTGAGCTCACCGGTGCGTTCCTTCTTTTTGAGAATGTTCCAAACAGTTGTATTGGCTACGCCTATTGTTCTTGCTATCTCTCTGATGGGTTGTTTTGTTTCTTCAGCCTAATGATGGCTTGCTTCACTGATAGTGACAGCTCTTTGGATCTCATCTTGAGAGTTGACAGCAACAGATTCCAAATGCAAATAGCACACTTGAAATTAACTCTGGGCCTTTTATCTGCACATTGTAATTGGGGTAATGAGGGAATATCACACACCTGGCCATGGAACAGTTGAGAAGCCAATTGTCCCATTACCTTTGGTCCTTTAACAAGTGGGAGGCACATCTGCAAACTGCTGTAAGTCCTACACCATTCACCTGAGTTGGATGTGCATACCCTCAAATTAAAGCTGACAGTCTGCAGTTAAAGCACATTGTGTTTGTTTCATTCCAACTCCATTGTGGTGGTGTATAGAGCCAAAGATGTTAGAATTGTGTCCATGTCCCATTATTTCTGGACTTGACTGTATTTACTGTAAAATACAAGAATGACCAATAACGTTAGGTAAATCTTGGTGTCTGACCTACCATAAAAAGCGGCATTATTTTAATTAAGAGCCATTGGGCCATATTACATAGTTGGTGCTAACTTAACCAGAGCTGTTGTAAACTTCCCAGAGCCATTATAGCCTATGGAGGTTTTAAGTTTACAACTGCTCTGGTTAAGTTAGCACCAACTATGTTATATGGCCCAAGGTGTTCTATTCCATGACGGATGACGGAGTTACAAAAATATATGAAATGCTTTGAAATGTGCAGACCATTCTATGACATTGAAGGATACACACATGGCTAACAGGACTGTATAAACAAGGAGGATCTGGAACGCTTCTGGCTCTTCAATACTCTTTTTGGCACGTATAGCTGCAATAGCGCGTCATGTGACTGTATGCAAAGCATTACATTGTTTTGGCCTCTCGTCCTGGATTATTTTACAGTGCTTGGAGTCGGTTACGGTCTGGGACGCGCCTGTAAAAACTAAGAAAGAATGCTTTGTTTTGATGGAGAATAACAGGAACAAAGTCTCAGAGATGTGTAAATAGTCATAAGTTACAGGTTCCACAATCCAAAAATGTAAAACTGGTCTGCTCCAAGATCAAATATCAGGGTCCCTTGTTCTGTTGAGGTCCTTCTTGGCAATTGGTACAGTGCAAAAATTCAGGAAAACCATCATCGGGTTCGGCAGGACTTAGACATCAGTACAGGGATATTGGTTACTGGCTTTACTCTAGGTCAAACCATGTGCATAATGGTCAACCAACACGAACACGATACAGCCAATATGTAATTAAACAGAGAAACCAAACAACAAGGTTTTTGGGACCCGCGTACCTTTATCAGACCATTGCAGCATCTTGTTGATCATGCTACACGATCCAGACTGATATGTCTCTACCCATCTGACCTTTCAAAGAGTGGAAACTGGACCTTCCCATCACAGATCATCCATGTTACATTTCCTAACCTCGCAGGTCCCCAGAAATTATAACCCTTCGCTAAAGCAGGCGGTTTGCAAGGAGGTCCTCAAAGACCACGGGGTCTACATAAATCTTCATTGGAAAAGTTCTGAGAAATCAGAATATCATGGAACATATAAGGCTCTATTACATTCTTTGCGCAAAAACGCTCGCGCAGCACTATTTTTTTTGCACGTAGCGTAAAAACGTTAACGCTGGTATTACAATCTGAGCGCATTTTTTCATCCGTCAAAAAAGACGCGCAAAAACGCGCGCGCATTAACGCTGCGCGCAGAAATCGGTGGGCGGACTGTTTTTTCACGCGATTCAGTCAATCTGAATTAAGAACCACAATTATCTCCTGTTAAGTTTTTGCGCCTGTCAAAATCAATCTGAGTATACATGCTGCAGTAATAATAAAAACACGCACAACCTCTCCATTTTATTGTTTGGGTATGTGTAGAATGTGTAACTATACTGCGTTGTATTTTTTTTCAGGCTGTTTGGTTTCGGCCAGAACGTTCAGATTTGCCGTTACCACCAGCTTTTAACCCTTTCGCTGCTGAGGCTTTTCCCGCCTCTGTGCTGAGCTCATTTTTACTGGTTTCGCTCATCATGTTTAAACGTGTTTTGAAGCCTTATTTTAGTATATGACCCAGACATATTATATATCGTTCTTTCCGTCAGACTCGACAGATTCATAATATGTCATTATTATATGTATACGTCATGTCCTGCCTGTATATTATAACAAAAAATGCAATAAAATATGAATTTTCAATAATTTACATTGTGTAAAGTGTTTTTTTTTCATATTTTAACATGTGAGCAATTGCGGTTATATTTTGTATGGGGTGCGCGTGTTAAAAAAATTAGAGATGGGGTCTCGTTACATTTTTTTTTGGGGGAAAATTACGCGATTTTTAACAAACGCACCGCATACAAAAATCATTAGTGCAGCATCATTGTTCACATTATAATTGAAATAGGAACAATATTGCTGCATTAACAAACCAAAAAAAAGAAAAAAAAATTGTTTATTTTTTTTTATAATTTTTTTTAAAATATTTTTTTATTTTTATTTTAATTTTTTTTTTTTTAAAAACTTTTTTCACAGTCGTGTTTGGTATCGTTGGAACAGCCATACTCTGGCCAATCCAACAGTACCAAACTTTAACCCCTAGCTGCCACGGATCGGGAGATAGGGGGTTCATTGGAACCCCCTATCTCCACCATTGGTGGCAGTTAGGGGTTAACTCCAGGACTGGCGTCATCGTGCTATGCACGATGACGCCAGTCCTCAGGTGGCATTCCCGGAAGCTTGGCCAACATCCAAGATGTCGGCCAGCTCCGGGAAAGGATCACGAACCGGCGCTTTTCGGCGCCGATTCGTGATCCGGCCCCCATGGGGTTAATGCCAGGTACCATTTGGAAGGGCAGGCTGTGCCCTTCCAAATGGTGCCTGGGTTAACCCCTGCACGCCGCCGATCGGGAGGGAGAGAGGTCCGAAGGACCTCCCCCCTCCCTTTCAGGCGCCTCCTCTGCACATGCGGGGGTGCGCCTGAATTTGGTGTCATCGCGCCCCCGCGATGACACCTAATTACTCTGGCGGCGATTCCGGGTGCTGGGCTGACATTGAGGATGTCAGCCCGCACCGGGGGGGCCAGCGATCGGCCAGAACCCGGCCGAACGCTGGCCCCAAAGAGAGGACGCGCTCAGTGCGTCCACCGCATGGAACGCTACATGCGGTTGGACACGCTGAGCGCGTCCATAGCATTGAAGTGGTTAAAAGACGTTAAAATTATGTGCGCAAATGCTGTGCGTTAAAAACTACGTATAGATTGTAATACCATCCGCGTACCAGTGCACAAACGCAGTTGCTCTCACAATGTTAAGTATAGGACGTGCAAAGCACATTACGCTCGCAAAGGGTTTGCGCAGGTTCACCCGCGGTAGACGTTAACACGCATTTTTTGCGGGACATTGTAATACGACGTTCTGCGTGCGAAGGGTTTTGCCCCTCTCGTTAATGCGTTTTCTGCACACGTGTTAACGATTGCGCGAAGAATCTAATAGAGCCCTAAGCGTTTTGAGGACTAATTATGGATACACTACCACTGGGGAACTTTGACTATAAAAACTTTACCCACGTTCCCCTCTGCCTCTTTGGTCTGGGGATAAATATAAATTTTTAGGGAAATATAATATTGTGGTCTAAAGAAATCCGATAAAAATTACAAAGGTTCGAGTATTCTGACGTGAATGAACTCTTACAATTCCTCCCTTCCAGTCTAGTGAGTAATCATGTTTTCTTCTCCCTCCAGAAATATTCTTTTGCCCCATTCACTAAAGAGTTATGGTTATATCCTTGCCGTGCCAGGAATCAAGATGTGACCCTGAATTTCCTGAAGCTTTCTAACACAACTTGCGGTTCGTAGGAACCACAAATTACGCACCGCTGAGGACTCGCACACTTTACGTACACCAGTTCCGTAGCGCCTGTATCGGAGCTGCACGCGCATGCACAGATCTGATCCATCGGCTGCCGCTGAGAACGCTCGCTACAGCGATTGGTCTCGGAGGGCGACGTCGGCCGCTCCCTGTGTGTGACATCACTAGTGACTGATCTGATGACCGACAGCCGGGAAATTCAAACATCCCGGCTTCTGATGATGCTAGATGGGTTGGAAAAACTCGACCACTTCATCCACGATTCTGCCAGAACTGGGTAGTTGGGAGGTGGAGAGAAGGGGGACACTCTGTCCTGACCACTTTATAACTGGAAAGTGGTCAGGATGAGCAGAGCGTCTCTTTTAGGACATGGTCTTTCTAAAACCATCTAAATATCTCTGCCCTTTGTCTTCTTCCAGGGATATTTCTTTCTTTCTAAATAACATTTCATCTCGTCTCTTGCTGGTAAGGTCTTGTTCCTCAACCCTATCAAGTCCATCTCCTTTCTTTGATCGAGATCGTGTTCCTGACCTCTGCTCTGTTACTATGTCTGCTCTGTCTGCTCCAGCCCGAAATGATCTAAAAGAACACGGCTATTGTTATACGTGCAATTATTTGAGTCTAGATCTGGAGATAAATAGCTCTTTGAGTCACCGAGATCATGGACACATTGTATAACGCCGGTAAAAACCTCTAAAGGTTCCCCATGAGTTGCCGTAACTTTACGAGATAAAAATCGAGCGCTGGCTTTCCTGGTAACCGCGTTTATGGACTTTCTTGGCAAAATAAACCCATTTTCGTCTTTTTATAGATTCAGCAGAGCAATTCATTGACAGCGTCCCGTAAAACAGGCTGCGTTTCTGCCGGGAAAATAATGATGGGAGGGTCACCAGGAAAGCTGGTCTATAAATATTAACTAGGGATGTGCGTTTCAGGTTTCGGAATTTCCAAGAAATTTCCCGATTCGTGTTTTCGGATGCGGCCGATTTTCTGAAAATTTTTAGATCCGAAAATGGCAGATCCGAAAAGTTTTCCGAGCCGAAACGAAATATTTTCAGAATTTTCGAATGTACTTGAAATGTGTCAAATCGAAATTTATTGCTTTGAAACGAGGAGAACAGACGTTCCAGAAAAAACGAAAATTTCCGAAATCACGAAAAGTCGATACAAAAAACGAGCAAAGTGACACGAAAATAAGAAAAATGGTCGATATTCCGAAAAAAAAATGTACACGAAAAACGAGTCGAGCCGAACCGAATCGAAACAGAAATCGGTCGAAACGAGCCGAATCGAAAAGTTTGAAAATCCGAAAAATCGAATCGAACCGAAAAAAAAAATCGGTGCACAAGCCTAATATTAACTCCTTCCGGATGCTCCGATTTCAGCCACTGTGCTAAGAAGCCATTTTTTTAATAATAAACAAAGTATCCTATTCCCAAACATTCTGGCCTAAACCTCTTCATTACTAAGTGATTTCCAGGGTTCTGAATAAACCCGTATGTGTTAGCAGTCATTTATATAGCACCGACAGATTCCGCAGCGCTTTACAATGGGGAAGCACAAACATAAGATATAATAAAGACACATAAGGAACAGACGGCCTTGCCCATAGGATTATTGTTCTGCTGATACAGCACTTTATGCAAGTGCTCAGCCAGTCATCCCGTGAGCTTACAATCTACAGGACAACATTAACTGAAACAGAAGGGATAAGGGGGAGTGTGGAGCTGGTGGCCAGAAAGAATATAACAGGGATTGCATGGGAAGGAGCAGAAGCTTGGACTTGAAAAGGATAATTAAACAGAAAAGGGAAAGCAGCATGAAGGGAGAGCTATGAGTTAAGGCCCGAGACTGGGTGGGAGGGTGAGGGGGGAATGGAATGCAGGAGCTGGTAAGGGTGATGGCTGTAGATGGTGAGCTTTAAGGAAAAAGAAGTACACATTTAGGGAGAATGGGCTGCGTCTGAGAGCTATTTACGACATGGGGAGGGTATGAGGAGGGAAGCAAAGTGACGGTGAGAGTTTAACAAAAATCGAGGGGAAAACTTTAAAAGACAACTCTCTACTCTTGTTCGTCTGTCGAGTCGACGAGGACCATCTAGTCATCCATTTAGGGAATAGGGTGGGTTACGGTGAGTGCGTAGATGGCTTACCAAACCAATTCGCGGTCGAAATAGTCTCTGGCAATGTGGACAGTGAATAGCCGCAGAAGATAGTGGAATATCACTACCTTTCCTGGCCAGCCTTTTTTGCTCAGCTGCCGCTGCCCTGCTGGTTTCATAGGATTGAGCTCCGTTCTTAATAGCTGATCTCCACTTGGTTTTGTCCTGAGCAGCAAGCTCCCAGTTAATGGGGTTAATATTGAAGGCCTTTAGAGCTTCTTTCAGTGTGTCTTTGTAGCGCTTTTTTTGACCTCCTTGGGAGCGCTTGCCTTGTGTAAATTCGCCAAATAACAACATCTTTGGAAGTCGATTGTCTTTCATACGAGCTACGTGTCCTGCCCATCGTAATTGAGACTGCGCCATGATGGTGAAGATGCTGGGTAGGTCCGCTCTAACAAGGACCTCGGTATCAGGCACTTTGTCTTGCCACTTAATACCAAGAAGTTTTCTAAGAGATGTTGTGTGAAAATGGTTTAATTTCTTGGCGTGACGCTGGTAGATTGTCCACATTTCACATCCATGGAGCAACGTCGAAAGGACTGCTGCGCGATACACCTTGATCTTGGTTTTTTGTCTGATACCTCTCCTGTCCCACACATTTTTGCGGAGTCTTCCAAATGCTGCGTTTGCTTTTGCGAGTCTAGCAATCAACTCGTCGTCCATGACGACAGATCTAGAAAGGATGCTGCCCAAGTACGTGAATTTGTCCACCGCGTTTAGATGCTGCCCACTGATGGTGATGCTGGGTTCAGCGTAAGGCTTCCTGGGAGCTGGCTGATACATCACTTCAGTTTTCTTTTCTTTGTTGATAGTGAGACCAAAGTTATTGCAGGCATCAGCAAAAATGTCAACGCTGTGTTGCATATCGCCTTCCGAAGCAGCGTTGAGGGCACAGTCGTCTGTGAACAGAAACTCATTTATGAGGTTATGTTTGACCTTGGTTTTCGCTTGAAGCCTTCTGAGAGTAAAGACTGATCCATCAGTACGAAATCGAATTGGCAAGCCCGTGGTGGAATCCTTGAACGCATCAGACAACATTGCAGAATACATGATGCTGAAGAGTGTGGGAGCCAGGACACAGCCCTGCTTCACTCCATTTGTAACAGGAAATGCTTGAGATGATTGACCGTTTTCCTGGACTCGAGCCAACATGCCATCATGTAGCTGCCGGGTGATAGCGGTAAACTTGTCTGGACATCCATACTTCTTCATGATTCTCCACAGGCCATCTCTGCTGACCGTGTCAAAAGCTTTATTTAGGTCAATGAATGTGGAATATAGATCCGAGTTTTGTTCCTGACATTTCTCTTGAAGCTGTCTGGCAGCAAACACCATGTCAATAGTCCCACGTGCTTTGCGGAAGCCACATTGACTCTCGGGAAGGAGACCTTGCTCTAGATGTACATTCAGGCGGTTCAGCAGGGCTCGGGCCAAGATCTTGCCTGCAATGGATAGCAGTGAGATTCCACGGTGGTTGTCACAGGCCTGGCGATTTCCTTTTCGTTTGTACAGATGGATAATGGAAGCATCTTTAAGGTCCTGTGGTACAGTTTCTGTCTGCCAGATGATCTGGATTAGACAGAGCAACTTATCCATCAGCGCTGGTCCACCCTCTTTATAGATTTCAGCAGGAATCATGTCGGAACCAGGTGCTTTGCCACTGGACAGCTGGCAGATGGCTGTTTGTATCTCGTCCAGAGTTGGAACAGCGTCCAGTGACTTGGTCGCTGGGACCTGGGGTAGTCTTTCGATGGCTTCATCATTTATGACAGAAGGCGTATTCAGCACACTAGCAAAGTGTTCCACCCATCTTTCCAAGATTTGCTCCTTTTCTGTGATGAGTGTGGAACCATCAGCACTGAGGAGAGGAGAAGACCCTGAGGCAGTAGGGCCATAGATTTCTCTAAGGCCGCTGTAAAAGTTCTTCATATCTTTCCTGTCTGCAAAGCCCTGAAGCTCTTCAGCTTTTGCACTCAACCAGGAGTCTTGCATCTGGCGCAGTTGCGACTGGATGTTGCTGCGGATGTTACGCAGTGCAACTTTCTTTGCCATTGACATTGGGTCATCATAGAGTGCCTTGTACGCCCGACGTTTTTGCTCGAGTAGCAGTTGAATCGTTATGTTATTTTCATCAAACCAGTCCTTGTGTTTTCTGGTAGAGGGTCCAAGGTGCTCAATGGCTGTGCTATACACCGTCTCACGAAATGTGGTCCACGCTGCTCCCGCATCCAGATTATCCAGTGTGATTGAAGCAAGGCGTTCATCCAGAGTGTCAACAAAAGTCTGTTTGACATCAGGACGCTTCAACTTGCTGATGTTGAGGCGTTTCAGAGCTATGGCGGCATGAGGTCTTCTCTTAGGTTGAATGTGGATTTGCATCTTTGAGACGATGAGGCGGTGATCCGTCCAGCAATCTGCGCCGCACATGGCCTTAGTCACCTTCACATCCTGCCGGTCCCGATTTCTGACGATGACATAGTCTATTAACCACTTCGCTGCTGAGGACGCGCTCAGCGCGTCCTCAGCAGTCCCGCTGGTGTGCTGAGGACGCGCTGAGCGCGTCCTCACATTGGGGTCAGCGTTCGGCCGGGTTCCGGCCGATCGCTGGCCCCTCCGGTGCGGGCTGACATCCTGGATGTCAGCCCGGCATCCGGACCAGCAGCCGCCAGAATTAGGTGTCATCGCGGGGGCGCGATGACACCTAATTCAGGCGCCCCCCCGCATGTGCGGAGGAGGCGCCTGAAAGGGAGGGGGGGGAGGTCCTTCGGACCTCTCTCCCTCCCAATCGGCGGCGCACAGGGGGTTAACCAAGGCATCATTTGGAAGGGCACAGCCTGCCCTTCCAAATGATGCCTGGCATTAACCCCTGGGGAGCTGGATCGCAAATCGGCGCTGAAAAGCGCCGGTTCGCGATCCTTTCCCGGAGCTGGCTGACATCTTGGATGTCGGCCAAGCCTCCGGGAACTCCCCAGAGGACTGGCGTCATCGTGCGTAGCACGATGACGCCAGTCCTAGACTTAACCCCTAACTGCCACCAACTGTGGAGATAGGGAGTTCCAATGAACTCCCTATCTCCCGATCCGTGGCAGCTAGGGGTTAAATTTTGGTATCGTTGGATCGGCCAGAGCATGGCCGTTCCAACGATACCAAACACTACAGTGAAAAATTTTGTTAAAAAAAAAAAAAAAATTAAAAAAAAATTAAAAAAAATTAAAAAAAAAAATTAAAAAAAAAAAATTAAACACTTTTTTTTGGGTTTGTTAATGCAGCAATATTGTTCCCATTTCAATTATAATGTGAACAATGATGCTGCACTAACGATTTTTGTATGCGGTGCGTTTGTTAAAAATAGTGTCATTTTCCCCAAAAAAAATGTAACGAGACCCCATCTCTAATTTTTTTAACAAGCGCACCCCATACAAAATATAACCGCAAACGATCGCATGTTAAAATGTGGAAAAAAACACTTTACGCTTGTAAATTATTGAAAATACATATTTTATTGCATTTTTTGTTATAATATACAGACATGACATAACGTATACATATAATAATGACATATTATGAATCTACTGAGTCTGACGGAAAGAACGATATATAATATGTCTGGGTCATATACTAAAATAAGCCTTCAAAACACGTTTAAACATGATGCGCAAAACAGGTAAAAATGACCTCAGCATAGGGGCGGGAAAAGCCTCAGCAGCGAAAGGGTTAAATGCCAGTGTTTTGAACGGGGGTGCATCCATGATGTCTTGTTGCGTGCGGGAAGGCTAAAAATGGTATTTGTCACCAGGAGGCCATGTTCAACACAGGTCTGAAGGAGCAGCAGGCCGTTGCTGTTACACTTTCCAACCCCATGCTTCCCCATCACTCCGTCCCAGGAAGTGTGATCACTCCCGACACGAGCATTAAAATCTCCAAGGACAATGAGTTTATCAGCAATGGGAGTGGAGGAAATAACGGTGTTCAGATCATCATAGAACTTATCTATGGTCTCTTCTGGATTTGTCATGGTGAGTGCATAGGCGCTGACTATGGTGGCAAACTTCTTTCCATGGCAGAGAGGGAGTTTCAGCGTCATAAGACGATCATTAATTCCTTTCGGGGAGCTGGAGAGTTTACTCACAAGAGAAGTTTTAATAGCAAAACCAACTCCCGCTTCTCACTTTGCATGAGAGTCGCGTCCACTCCAGGCCAGCAAGCCTTTCTGTGAGTTCTCCTTCACCGGAGAGTCTGGTCTCACTTAGGGCGGCGATGTCTATATTGTATCTGGCAAGTTCATGGGCAATGAGCGCCGTGCGTCGTTGCGGCCTATTTGCGGTATCCCTGTCAAGAAGAGTGCGGATGTTCCATGTAGCAAATTTTATTGTGATTGAGTTTGTTTTTGATTTTCGACCGCATAATTGGGTCCCCGCCGACCACGGTTAGCCAGCCAGGGTGTGAGGAGCAGGCAATGTTTGGGGCACCTTTTCTAGCCCCTTCCTCATGCATGGAGGTGAGCAGTGCTACCCTAAATAGGACTGCTCAGACACTCAGGTGGCTGCCGAACTTCACTTCTGCTCCGGTCAGTGAAGAGCGACCCTATAGCCTGAGTCGCCTGTGTGCAGGCTTGCGGCTACGACTCCCAGTGCACCACACCTGCCGCTTCGTCGCTTACCCATCGCCACAGGACTTGAATTGTGGATGACTGATGACTTGCGCAAAAAACTTTGTTTAAAGTGAAGAAGAGTTGCGCTGCGTCGACCTCACTCTCTCGTCCGGGCCCACCAGTATCCAGTGGCAAGAGGAAGTCAAGACAACCAGAGATGGGCACGGATGCAGTGGATGACCAAGATGTTCTACGTGCCTCGTCTTGCTCCATACACTCCACAGTGCATTGCTGTAGTCGCCGTCACCTCCGTTGGACCTAGATGGTCTCCTCCACAGGATCAGCCGATGTTCAGACTTCGCATGCATAGGTAGGCAACACCTAATTCACCGAGGGTTTTGAGACCCTTCGGCTACCCCCACCTGGTTTGGCCGGCCAGTGGAAGCCGTTGCCCAGGGTATGGCCGCTGTTGCATGCTGACAGCTACGAGGAGCCACAGGTGAGAGCTGAGTGACAGGTGAGGACCAAGGTGGACGAACTGCTCCAAGGAGCACCACATGTTCCCCATCAGACCTCTACCTGAACACTCCATATACCCCTAAAAGACAACTAATCAACCAGAGATTATCACATAAATGCAAACATAAAATATGAACAGCAAGAATAGAGCAGAGGTCGGGAAGTGGCGTGACGGACGACATGGTGATTGCAGGATACCTTGGTTTCTTTCGGTGTGGAAATGCAGGAGATTTATTTATTTATTTATAAAGTACTAGTTGTAAAGCCTGCCCAGAGGGCAGTCTATTGTGGATATACTGCCCCAGCTCATGGATATACTGCCCCAGCTCATGGATATACTGCCCCAGCTCATGGAGATACTGCCCCAGCTCGTGGATACTGCCCCAGCTCGTGGATATACTGCCCCAGCTCGTGGATACTGCCCCAGCTCGTGGATACTGCCCCAGCACGTGGATATTGCCCCAGCACGTGGATACTGCCCCAGCACGTGGATACTGCCCCAGCTCGTGGATACTGCCCCAGCTCGTGGATACTGCCCCAGCTCGTGGATACTGACCCCGCACGTGGATACTGCCCCCGCACGTGGATACTGCCCCAGCACATGGATATTTTCCCCAGCTCATGGATTTGCTCCAGCACGTGGATACTGCCCCAGCACATGGATATTTGCCCCCAGCTCATGGATTTGCCCCAGCTCATGGATTTGCCCCAGGTCATGGATTTGCTCAGCTCATGGATTTGCCCCCAGCTCATGGATTTGCCCCAGGTCATGGATTTGCCCCAGGTCATGGATTTGCCCAGCTCATGGATTTGCCCCCAGGTCATGGATATGGTCCCCCAGCTCGTGGATATGGCCCCCCCAGCGCTCATACTTACCTGTCGAGCGGCGCCAGGGAAGTGAAGATTTCCCCGCTTCCGGTCTTTGAAGGACCCAAGCCGCAGTCACGTGACCGGGGCTTGGGTCCTTCAAAGTGGAAGCGAGGGAACTTTCCCTCCGCCGCTCGGGGGTAGGATGCGCGCGGCAGCCGGGTAGAGGCTGCGCCTCTACCCGGCTGCCGCGCGCATCCTACCCCTGAGCGGCGGAGGGAACTTTCCCTTCGCCGCTCGGGGGACCCGTTAGATGCGCACAGCAGCCGGGTAGAGGCTGCGCTCGCAGCCTCTACCCGGCTGCCGCGCGCATCCAACCCCGAGCGGCGGAGGAAACTTTCCCTTCGCCGCTCGGGGGGTTGGATGCGCGCGGCAGCCGGGTAGAGGCTGCGAGCGCAGCCTCTACCCGGCTGCTGTGTGCATGTGTAACCGCCGCGGCGAGCCGGCAGCCGGCTCGTGCCGCGGCGGTTGCATGCGCGCGCAACCAACCGCCGCTGGTTGCGCGCGCATGCGCAGTAGGGTTTTGGCGACGGACAGCCAAAGCCTTACTCTTTTATAGTATAGATTTTATCAGGAAGGATACATTGAGATTTCTCTCGCTTTCAGTATGTCCTGGGTTCAAGAACATTGAATTGTTACAGAAGTACAAAGTAATAAAATGCAAGATATTAAAAACACAAATATACAGATTAACCCAGAAAATAAATATGTAGGAATAGTCATTATGTTACATGTTTACAGGTGCATTCTGTATATAGTCACTATGTTACATGTTTACAGGTGCATTCTGTATATAGTCACTATATTACATGTTTACAGGTGCATTCTGTATATAGTCACTATGTTATATGTTTACAGGTGCATTCTGTATATAGTCACTGTGTTACATGTTTACAGGTGCATTCTGTATATAGTCACTTTGTTACATGTTTACAGGTACATTCTGTATATAGTCACTGTTACATGTTTACAGGTGCATTCTGTATATAGTCACTATGTTACATGTTTACAGGTGCATTCTGTATATAGTCACTATGTTACATGTTTACAGGTGCATTCTGTATATAGTCACTATGTTACATGTTTACAGGTGCATTCTGTATATAGTCACTATGTTACATGTTTACAGGTGCATTCTGTATATAGTCACTGTGTTACATGTTTAAAGGTACATTCTGTATATAGTCACTGTTACATGTTTACAGGTGCATTCTGTATATAGTCACTATGTTACATGTTTACAGGTGCATTCTGTATATAGTCACTGTTACATGTTTACAGGCGCATTCTGTATATAGTCACTATGTTACATGTTTACAGGTGCATTCTGTATATAGTCACTGTGTTACATGTTTACAGGTGCATTCTGTATATAGTCACTATGTTACATGTTTACAGGTGCATTCTGTATATAGTCACTATGTTACATGTTTACAGGTGCATCCTGTATATAGTCACTGTGTTACATGTTTACAGGTGCATTCTGTATATAATCACTATGTTACAGGTTTATAGGTGCATTCTGTATATAGTCACTGTGTTACATGTTTACAGGTGCATCCTGTATATAGTCACTATGTTACATGTTTACAGGCGCATTCTGTATATAGTCACTATGTTACATGTTTACAGGTGCATTCTGTATATAGTCAGTATGTTACATGTTTACAGGTGCATTCTGTATATAGTCACTGTGTTACATGTTTACAGGAGCATTCTGTATATAGTCACTGTGTTACATGTTTACAGGCGCATTCTGTATATAGTCACTGTGTTATTATTATTATTATTATTATTCTTTATTTATAAAGCGCCAGCATATTCCGCAGCGCTGTACAATAAGCACAGTATAGACAGGGTTACAATACATTGAACAACATTTGACAAACAGTACAGAAGGAGATGAGGGCCCTATTCCCGTAGGAACTCACAATCTGGGAGGGTTGGGGTTGGATACAGGAGGAGAGGACTGTAAGGTGAGAGTGATTGATGGTTGCGTCAGTGAGTTGGGTGGTAGGCTTCCCTAAATAGGAATTTTTAAGGGAGCGTTTGAAGGAAGAGAAGTTAGGGGAAAGTCCGACAGTACGAGGGAGAGCGTTCCAGAGAGTGGGGGCTGCGCGTGAGAAATCCTGCAGTCTATCATGGGAAGAGGTGATGCGGGGAGAAGCTAGGCGCAGGTCACTGTTTGACCTTAGGGAGCGGGCTGGGGTGTATTTGGTGATTAGTGAGGACAGGTAGTGGGGAGCTGAGTTAGTGAGGCTTTTGTAGGTAAGGATAAGGATTTTGAACTTAATTCTGCAGTGGATGGGGAGCCAGTGAAGGGACTCGCAGAGGGGAGCGGCAGAGACAGAGCGGCGGGTGAGGTGAATTAGCCTGGCGGAGGCGTTCAGGATGGATTGTAGGGGGGAGAGGTGGGACAGAGGGAGGCCAGATAAGAGATTATTGCAATAGTCGAGTCGGGAGATTACCAGGGCGTGTATGAGTTTTTGTGGCGACAGCGGTAAGAAATGGCCGAATTCTGTAAATATTACGCAAGTTGGTATCGGCAGGAGGAGGAAAGAGACTTGATGTGGGGGATGAAGGAAAGAGCAGAGTCAAGTGTAACTCCAAGACAGCGAACTTGGTTTGATGGGGAGATGGTGATACCCTCCACCGTGATCGAGAAGTCAGGAGGTGGGCGGCATTAGAGGAGGAATAAGTAGGAGCTCAGTCTTTGACATGTTGATCTTTAGGTGGTGGGAGGCCATCCAGGAGGAGATGCCAGATAAACAGTCACTGACTTTGGAAAGGACAGGGGGAGAGAGATCAGGGGTAGAGAGGTAGATCTGAGTGTCATCAGCGTAGAGGTGTGTTACATGTTTACAGGTGCATTCTGTATATAGTCACTGTGTTACAGGTTTACAGGTGCATTCTGTATATAGTCACTATGTTACGTGTTTACAGGTGCATTCTGTATATAGTCACTGTGTTACATATTTACAGGTGCATTCTGTATATAGTCACTATGTTACATGTTTACAGGTGCATTCTGTATATAGTCACTGTGTTACATGTTTACAGGTGCATTCTGTATATAGTCACTGTGTTACATGTTTACAGGTGCATTCTGTATATAGTCACTATGTTACATGTTTACAGGTGCATTCTGTATATAGTCTATATGTTTACAGGTGCATTTGTATATAGTCACTATGTTACATGTTTACATGTGCATTCTGTATACAGTCACTATGTTACATGTTTACAGGTGCATTCTGTATATAGTCAGTATGTTACATGTTTACAGGTGCATTCTGTATATAGTCACTATGTTACGTGTTTACAGGTGCATTCTGTATATAGTCACTGTGTTACATATTTACAGGTGCATTCTGTATTGAGGTATATTAATAGAGATCTCTTAAGGACATTAGACAGTGGGAAGATTTGATGGCGTCAGGGATCTTATTCCATAATTGCGGTGCTCTGTAGGAAAATGAGGATCGAGCCACTTTCTTTTTGTATTGTGGTATTGCAAGTAAGGTGCAGGTCCTGGATTAGAGGTTATAGGATGAGGGAACTGCTGGGGGGAGCAGCCTATTCAGGTAGGGTGGTAGCTTCCCAAAAAAGCTCTTAAACACCAGGTTGGAAAGGTGAAGGGTGCGACTGGATTCCAGCGACAGCCAGTTTAGTTCTTTTAACATGTCACAATGGTGGGTCATGTAGTTACATTGTAGCACAAAGCGGCAGAATGAGTTATACAATGTAGTAAGTTTATGAAGGTGTGTTTGCGGGGCGGCTGCATACACTACATCTCCGTATTCAATGGCTGGCATAAGCATTTGTTGTACAATCTGCTTTCTTACCGTGGGGTGAGGCAGGATTTGTTTCTGTACAGGGCAGCTAGTTTGGGGTAAAGTTTAGATGAGAGTTTTTCGATGTGGGGCCAAAGTATAGATTTAGGTCTAACCACATACCTAGATATTTGAGAGCAGTGACTGTGGTCATCGTGTCATTTGATTTTTTTTCCCGACACATAGATGGGGAGTTTGTAATTTTTGTAGTTTAGGTTCTTTCCCAAAGAGCATTGTAACAGTTTTGTCAGATGGAAAGGGTAGTGGCTGTGGATGGTGAGTTGTATGGAGAAACAGTTAAGTCTTGCTCTTGCATGATGATCCTTCACGTTTCTCTTCAGTTCTCATCCTCAGGCGTCTTTAGAAAGCCGCGTGCTTGTCTTTTATATTTCCTAAATTTTTTTTAAAAAGCTGAAACAAATACTTCAGGAGAAAAGCTCATTTTCTTTCTTTTATTGTGTATTTCGTACGAAAGGGATGCCAGGATCAAGGTCTGCCAGTAATTCCTGTCTAGTGAGCTAGGCATGGTAAGGTTAGAAATAATAATGCCACCCTTTGTCTCGTGGACCCATTCTGCTGGAGACAGTCACTTTATCTTGCTGCCGCAAATAGACTTTCTGCAATAAAAGGTGTTTTGCTTAAAAAGCGACTCGGCTAATGAGCGTAGCAGCAGTTGTGTGCGCTTTCGGTATTAGTTTTCCTTGGATTTGTAGCTGCTATGTAGATCCCATTGCAACCCAGAGTCCTTTGAAATATTCTTCTATAAAGGTTTTTGAAGCTGAACTTAGTTTATTTCCTTCTAACGTTACCTGACACACACTACGACCGTCCAGTAGGTCACCATTGGGTGAAGCCACACGTCTTATAATTGTTCCAATCTGATCCCCAGGATTGGGACCCAATCTCTGCATTTTTCGGGGATCGACTCTATCAAGTCAATCTGACCCCCAAGTCGGAAAAATGCAGGGCAGTGGGATTCCAGCCTCCCAAATGGGACCCATGTTAGAGGCCAAAAAATGGCCATCAGGACATCCCTACTTATAATATTGTAAACGGCGCCATCTTCAAACTTGACAGTATGGAGTGACCTAAATGCATCTTATACATTTCTACTTGTGGAATTCATCCTTTTTATGATGGTTGAGTAGGAAAACTGTTTTTTGTCTTGGCTCTGGTATATGTTGTAACTTCACACTGCAAACGTTGGGGAAACCAGGTGTTCTGATTATTCATCGGGATAACTACTAGGATGATGTTAAGTACCTTGAAGGTACCAGGAGCTTTGGTGAAACGAGGCTCCTCACTAAATGATCTTAAAAAATAGAACTGTAAGGAAACACGTGTGAAATGAGTGGGTGCATTGTTTGAAATCTAAATCAGAGTGGCTGAGCCAGTCTCTCTCAACCGCCAGGGCCCCCCCCCCACACCTATGGCTAGAAAGTGAGGGCTTAAATGAGAGGAGGTGGGCTGCTTGATTAGGTCTGCTTTAACCATCAACAATTGATTCGGGGGCATAGTGGATGTGTCCCATTTATGAATTTTCCCCCATTCATACTATCAGGAGATGGAGTTTGGTGGAAGGTGAGCTGCCGAGCACAGATGGAGAGGGATATGGAGGAACAAGGGTCTACCCAATCTTTGAGGGCCACAGGGGTTTAGAATTTATTAATTCTTCACCTGCTGCCAAAGATTGAGAGTTTAATTAGTTGTGGAGAAAGAAGACAGAATGCATGGATACAAACTCATTTAACAGCGCTTAGCTGTAATGAAACAAAATATTTAGACTGAAGTTTGGACAAACCGATTCAACGCCCAATGGAATTCAGACAGACCGAATGTTTGATGAAATACAAACTAGTCGAGTCCATGTCCAATGCCAATTAGATGAACTGAGTCAACATCCAATGAAATTCAGATGAACTAAATCAACATCCAATGGAAGTCATACAAATCGAATCAACGTCCAACGTAATTCATACAAAGAGAATCAGCATCCAACAGAATTCAGAAGAACCAAATCAATGTCCAATGAAATTCAGACGAACCGTATCAACGTCCAATTAAATTCAGACGAACCGAATCGACGTCCAATTAAATTCAGACGAACCGAATCGACGTCCAAAGAAACTCAGATGAACCGTATCAATGTCCAAAGAAATTCAAATGAACAGAATCAACATCAGATGAAATTCAGACGAACAGAATCAACATCCGATAAAAGTCAGACAAACCAAATCAACGTCCAACAGAATTCAGATGAACTGATTAAATGCCCAAGGAAATCCAGACAAATCAACTCTACACCCAATGAAATTCAGAGGAACCAAATCAACTTCCAGTGAAATTTGGACAGAACAAATCAACACCCAACCAGGAGAGAAATGCGTGGTATCCTTTAGGGAGACCCCAGAAGCACCGTCATGATACAGGTAGAAGGTTAGTAGGCAGACGGCAAACAGGCATATCTCAATGTGCAGGCAGAGAGTCAATAGAAGGGTGGAGGGCAATGGCAGAGGTTAAGTACAGGCAGTGTCCAGGTAGGAAACAGTCAAGAATTACAGTATCACTCGGTCAAGAGTATGTAAAAATATGTGAGTGATTACTCCCTGTCCAGGGCGTATTATACATAGTGAGCCGACATGTGACAACCAGGGGAACTCATCGCATTATCTCCTTGCATCCCGGCGCTGGTTGTGGCGTCATAAGGGACGGAGGTAGTTCGCACACGGGCACACATTCTGGCCTGGACAGAACCGAAAAGGTGCAACATCGACAGGAGCCGATACAAGCCCAACAGCTTAGCCGTGTCGCAGGAGTGACAGGTGGAAAGTGGATGCCCGAGATCTGTTATGATAGAGAGACCTTTTTATCATGCATTTTATTTTCTTTCCTTGGATAAAATTAGCATATAATATTTGTTGCTGGCAGGATATGAGAAAGTACTCCCAGACCCTTCATCTCAGGCCCTGGCTGTCCAAGGCGAAAAGAGCTCGAATCGCGTTGGAATCCTGACCCGATGAAACCCAATAAACGCAGGCGTTTCGTCTTTAATTCCATTAGCATTAGACATTCTGGGGTTTATTTCATACACAAAAACAGGTGCTGTCGTACTGGAAGCAGAACCAAGATCATGTGTAAAGGTTTAAGCCAGTTTATTTTGGCAAATAATCCGTCCTCGTCCTTTCCCTCGACCATCTTGAAGAGATCCTCGCGCAATGTCTGTTTTGTATTGTGGCTTGGTCTTTTCATGTGGTGATGGCGCACGTGGTGTTGTGTTTATGTTCTATCACGTATTATAATTCAGGTTCGTAAAGAATTTACTTTCAGTAATCGTTTTACGGGAAATTGGGCAACAGACGTCCACACTGGTAACTCACCCTGTATTATTAACCCTCTCACTACCAAAGGCGTGTACACATCATTTTACGTTGTGACCCAATGAAAACTTAACATTAACACAGGAAACCCAGTTTGCATAACTTTATAATGCTAGATTGGTTTGCTCTTGGGGTCACACTGTATTACAGCAAAAAAATATATAAGGCGCAGCCCTCGCCTTCACTGTAACAAAAAGCTCCACAAACTTTTCTGCAGCATTCCAGCAGCCAGGGATTTGTCAGAATAAAGTGAGAGCTGTGGGGTCAGTCGCTGCTGTACAGGGATAAGATTCAGGGGGTTATAATGAGTGTAAATCCCTGTACAGTACAGATATAGTGTGTGCTGTAATTGCCATACGCAGGCATTATGCAGCACATACAGATACAAGGTGTTGCTGTAATTGCCATGCCATACACAGGCATTATGCAGAACATACAGATACAAGATGTTGCTGTAATTGCCATACACAGGCATTATGCAGAACATACAGATACAAGGTGTTGCTGTAATTGCCATACACAGGCATTATGCAGCACATACAGATACAAGGTGCTGCTGTAATTGCCATACACAGGCATTATGCAGCACATACAGATACAAGGTGTTGCTGTAATTGCCATACACAGGCATTATGCAGCACATACAGATACAAGGTGTTACTGTAATTGTCATACACAGGCATTATGCAGCACATACAGATACAAGGTGTTGCTGTAATTACCATACACAGGCATTATGTGGCACATACAGATACAAGGTGTTGTTGTAATTGCCATACACAGGCATTATGCAGCACACACAGATACAAGGTGTTGCTGTAATTACCATACACAGGCATTATGCGGCACATACAGATACAAGGTGTTGCTGTAATTGCCATACACAGGCATTATGCAGCACATACAGATACAAGGTTTTGCTGTAATTGCCATACACAGGCATTATGCAGCACATACAGATACAAGGTGTTGCTGTAATTGCCATACACAGGCATTATGCAGCACATACAGATACAAGGTGTTGCTGTAATTGCCATACACAGGCATTATGCAGCACATACAGATACAAGATGTTGCTGTAATTGCCATACACAGGCATTATGCAGCACATACAGATACAAGGTGTTGCTGTAATTGATATACACAGGCATTATGCAGCACATACAGATACAAGATGTTGCTGTAATTGCCATACACAGGCATTATGCAGCACATACAGATACAAGGTGTTGCTGTAATTGATATACACAGGCATTATGCAGCACATACAGATACAAGGTGTTGCTGTAATTGCCATACACAGGCATTATGCAGCACATACAGATACAAGGTGTTGCTGTAATTGTCATACACAGGCATTATGCAGCACATACAGATACAAGGTGTTGCTGTAATTACCATACACAGGCATTATGCGGCACATACAGATACAAGGTGTTGCTGTAATTGCCATACACAGGCATTATGCAGCACATACAGATACAAGGTGTTGCTGTAATTGCCATACACAGGCATTATGCAGTATATACAGATACAAGGTGTTGCTGTAATTGCCATACACAGGCATTATGCAGCACATACAGATACAAGGTGTTGCTGTAATTGTCATACACAGGCATTATGCAGCACATACAGATACAAGGTGTTGCTGTAATTGCCATACACAGGCATTATGCAGTATATACAGATATTGCATTGCTAATAATCTCATTATGATCACTACAAACCCCCATAAGCAGGAGATCTCACCATTTTATTATCTGTCTGCAGCACATTTACTGACACAAAGGCCATTTCTGCCTGTATGCTGATAGTACAGACCCCATAGTACAGACATTGTGCCAGATAAGGGATGCAACTTTATCATCTTTCTAGTGCTTCAGGTGTCCAAATTCACTATAAACCTCACAAACTAGGGATGAAACCGATTGTGCTTTTCATTTCCTTTGAGACCAACAGTTAAAACGCGTCCACATCGTTATTCTATCTCTCTTTTTTTTTTTTAAATTGTACTTTTGTAATTTTTTGGGAGGCTAAACAATGAATATTGGATAAGGTTGGGGTCAGACGAGCGTAGTGTTCACGTCCGTGATTGCGCCTAAAAGTACGTCCGTGATAGCATGACAGAAAGTCCATTGGAGCCTGACACACGAAGTACGTCCGCACTGAACTGCGGACGCACCACGGCCGCGGCAAACGGACGCAAGGCAGGCAAGAACGTACATCCCCTAGAACGGCCGCACAAAGTGCGCTGCGTCCGCAACGTCTGCATAGCTTTGTATGTGAGTGATGGAACATGGTCAGACGGACTGCATTTATACGTCCTGCATTTTTCACGGACAAAATGGTTTTGCTTTTTAATTTATTTTCTCTCCTACATCCGTCAAAATATACGTCAGTGACAAAACGGACTGTGTGGCCACTACTGCGTCTTCCGTACTGACGTCGTCCGTGTGCACAGACGCACAGTCCGTAGAAATCACGCTCGTCTGACCCTAGCCTTAAGGGAGTAACATGCATACCTACATCAGAATCAACCTATATGCAGGGGCGGACTGACCATCAGGGCAATAGGGGCCCCCTAAGACTTGAGGGTTTTTTCAGAAAGCACCGAAAGGCCGCTGACATTTTGGTGCTCTATCGTTCCCCGCAGTTCCCTGCACTTCAGGAAATCAAAGTTCCCCACCCTGCTGTGAATTCAGCATTTACAGCAGGGTCCCTGGAGTGCAGGGAAAACTCGCCGCAAACCCGCCGACCATCCACCAAAAACCCACCGGAACCGCCTGAGAAACCACGCTGGAAAATGCCGCTGAGCCACCGATCACAGCACAGAGCAGCCGCTCGATAAAAAGCCGACAAGCTGACAAACGGGGTAAAAAAAAAAACAATGTTTGAAAAGTGAAACGCTGTTTGCAAAAAAACTACAGGACGAAAACGTCTGGAATTTACATATAAAATCCAATGAATGATAATAAAAAGGGCTGATACAGAAAAAAGAAAAAAATGCTTTAAAAAAACCAGTATAAATGATTGTGTCGAAAAAATCCCCCAAAATCCCTAAAAGATCCTAAAAAATCAATAAGTAAAGAGACTTTTTGCTGCAGATTAAAATAATAAACGATTTATTAGATATTGGATTAAAACGGGAATATTTTTAACATTGAAGCCTATGGGATTCTCCTGAATAAACCTGCCGAATGAAACCACCAAACAGCAGGTCATTTCACTGACATTTCTCTGCTGTTCGGTGTCTGTTAATAGATTAACCATTGCTTCTCTATGGGGGATTTCACTGCCCTTGAACAGGCACCGTACTTGCAGGCAGTTCACCAAAACATGGCGAACTGCCTGCTCTCTGAATAGCCGAATGGCCCCAAAATGTCACCGTACGGGGAAATTCCCTGTTCGGTGACATTTTGGGCCAGATCGGTTCGCTCTGAATAACCGCTTTGGTAAGGTTTGGCCCACACTGGCAATGAGCTCCTTCATGTGTAGGTCAGAAGAAGGAGAGTCCTATCTCGGGTCACAACCCCATAATCGGGGCTCCAGGATCCCCTGCCTATACAGTATGTATGGATGTGACTCGCCTACACGAGACCCGTATCCATATGGCTTGTGTTCATTTTATGAAATGGATTGATGGCCAGCCGGGGGCCGTTAATATAAACCATTTAATTACATATTAGACTTAATCCCTCTCTTTTCTATATCATTTTTTATAAACTCCCGTTATTAATCGTTTCATCGCTTTATATATATATATATATATATACACATTGTGACTCGTCTCTAATAATTCCTGGCAGGCTATAAAAACTAATAATAATAAAGTGTTCTTTAAGGTCCGTTAAGCACAGACGATGTTTTCCATATGTCACAGTTCGACTTGAAAGATTCCTAGCTTTGTGATGAAAAGGGCGAATTCTTCAAGGTTATTTATTAACAAAAATAACTATCCAGGCCTTTTTTTTTAATAAATGTGTTTCTTTTTAAATTTATTTATTTTTTCGTCCCGGTAGATCCGGTTCGCTCTCCGGATTCCAGCCCGTAGATGGTCACGTTCCACCAGCTGCAGGGGTTAAGCCGGTCTGAGCCTCGGCAAGTGACACGGCACTCAAACGATTTCTCTTTCTGGCCCCGAGCCTGGTAACATTAAGGATTTCATTGCGACTCCACCACGTCTCGTGCGTCCAAGTTATTTTGGACGAAGCTGAGAGCTGTGAGTTTAAACCTTCTTAATAATGTCAGGGTTTATTTTTAAGATATCTTGGTTAAGACCTCAGAGGTTGGACGTTAGGGATGTGCGTTTCGGGTTTCGGAATTTCGGAATTTTCACGAAATTTCCCGATTCGTGTTTTCGGATGCAGCCGAATTACTGAAACTTTTTAGATCCGAAAATGGCAGATTCGAAAAGTTTTCCGAGCCGAAACGAAATATTTTCGGAATTTTCGAAATGGACTTGAAATGTGTCAAATCAAAATTTATTGCTTTGAAACGAGGAGAACAGACGTTCCGAAAAAACAAAAAATTTCCGAACTTACGAAAAGTCGATACAAAAAACGAGCTAAGTGACACGAAAATACGAAAAATGGTCGAAATTCCGAAAACATGTACAATTCCGAAAAACGTAAATTTCCGAAATCACGAAAAGTCGATACAAAAACGAGCAAAGTGACACGAAAATACGAAAAATGGTCGATATTCGGAAAAAAAAATACACGAAAAACGAATCGAGCCGAACCGAATCGAAACAGAAATCGGTTGAAACGAGCCGAATCGAAAAGTTTAAAAATCCGAAAAATCGAACCGAATCGAACCGAAAAAAAAATCGGTGCACAAGCCTATTGGACGTCACCTGGTGGGAATATTAACCAAATCTCTAATTAAACAGAATTAATTGTTCCACAATACTAACGAACTGTCAATATATTCCCATTTGTCGCAGAATTCCGTTTCATTTTGGCTGAATATTCTAAACTTCAAGCCAATGTGATAAAACCAGTGTCTGAAGTAAGGTTAATTTCGACAGCAGATTCTGATTTAAAGGGGTGATTCCGAGGAATGTCACCGACATTTTGGTGCTCTCTCATCCGCCGCACTTCAACGAGTTAAATTCGCCGACCCTGCGTTGAATTTAGCATTCACCGCCGGGTACTCAAAGCGCAGGGAATCGATCTGCCGAACACATCCAAAAAAACCACTGCAAAAGTACCAAATTAATAGAAAAACGGCGAAAAAACGCTGAATGCATCCGACAATCTGACCAACAGACCGCCGAATCGATCTGAAAAAAGCCGATGACCCGCCAACCAGCCGGACGGAAAGTGCCGACAAGCCTCCGAACAGGAGTAAAAAAAAAAAGAGGAAACTTTTAAAATGGCAGTTACAGAATTAAAAAAACCCCATGTAAAAAAAAAATATCAGAATTAAACATTTTGCTGAAAAATGCCCAAAAAATTCTATAATATAATATAAAATCGAGACTTTTTGCTGCAAATGAAAATAATAAATTCTTTATTAGATGTTGAATAAAAACAGGATTTTCTTTTATATTGAAACCTATGGGGTTCGTCTGATTAAACCTGCCGAATGAAAACACCGAACAGCAGGGCATTTCACTGACATTTCTCTGCTGTTCGGTGTCTGTGAATAGATTAACCATTGCTTCTGAATAGATTAACCATTGCACCATATTTCACTGGCAATTCGGCAATATTTGGCGAACTGCTAGGTTTTTGAATAGCCGAATGGCCCCGAAATTGCACCGTAAAGAGAAATTCATCGTTCAGTTCAATTTCGTGGCCAATTCGGTGCTCTCTGAATTTAGTTTTAGTCATATTTTAGTCGTATGAAATTTTTAGTTTTGTCGACTAAATGTCACAAGATTTCAGTTAACCGAATCTCCGGCAGATTTAACTAAAATCTAACGGCTTTAAGGCTAGGGTCAGACGAACGCAGTTTTAACGTGCGTTTAGCCGCACGAAATCACGGCCGTGCTAGCAGCAAATGACATCCAATGCCGGGGAACATACGACGAACGGCCGCACAAAAGTTCGTCCGTGCAACGCAAGTGGCAGACGAACGCAGTTTTTTGAGAACGTCAAACCGCTACTACTGACGTACAGAGTGCGCTGCGTCCACATAGCGGCGTTTTTGCGTGATTGGGAGACGTCAGACGCTGCTAATGTCCGGCCAACATAACGTCCAGACGCAAAAAGTGTTTTATTGATGATCCGTACAAAATCACGGACGAAAATGCGCATCGTATGACCGCTATCGCGTATTCCGTGAAAAAATACGTCCATTCGTTCGACCGCACCTTTTCACGGACGACGCGAAAAATGCGTTCGTCTGACCCTAGCCTAAAGCGTATTATGTATTATTTAAGCAATTCTCTAGAATTTTCAATCTCGTTTCGTATTCCTGGAGTAACATCTTCCCTGAATGCAGAAAATTCATAATTTCTCACTTCCTTGAGATTAGTTCTGATTGGATTTTCTCACTTAGCTCCGCCCTGATATTTTACTCTTGTTTTTATTAGTCGACTAAAATGCCAATGGATTTTTTTGTCACAGTTTTAGTCACAATAAAAATTTAGTCGACATACAGGGTTATTCAGAGAAAACCAAACCGTGATTTTCCCCGTACGGTGACATTTCGTGGCCATTCGGCGATACAGAAAGCAGGCAGTTCGCCAAATTTTGTCAAACTGCCAGCAAAATATGGTGCCTGTTCGACGGCAGTGAAATCCCCCATAGAGAAGCAATGGATAATTTATTCACAGACACCGAACAAGAAATGTCAGTGAAATGCTCTGCTGTTCGGTGGTTTCATTGGGCAGGTTTAATCAGGCGAATCCCATAGGCTTCAATGTTAGAAATATTCCCATTTTAACTCAATATCTAATAAACCGTTTATTCTTTTAATCTGCAGCAAAAAGTCTCTTTATTTATTTAGGATTTTTTAGGCATTTTACCGTATTTTTTCGGCAAAAACGTTTTCTCGATATTTTTTTTTCAATAGCGTTTTTTCTTTTTTTGTAACAGACCTTTTTATTATCATTTATAGGATCTTATGTGTAAATTCCAGACATTTTTGTTCAGCATTTTTTTGCAAAGAGTTCCAAATTTGACACTTTCAATCATTTTTTGCAGCTGTGTTCGACAGATTGTCTGCTTTTTTTTGGACGTGTTCGGCGGGTTTGCGGCGGATCATTGGGTACATTCGGCGGGTTTTCTGTGACGATTCGGATCAATTCAATGGTTCGAATTGTATCAGCGGCGATTCGGCAGGGTTTTCGGACCCGTTCCCTGCACTTCAGGGACTCTGCGGTGAATGCGGAATTCACCGCAGGGTCGGGGAATATGATTCCCTGAAGTGCGGCGATTGAGAAAGCTCAGAAATGTCTGTGACATGTTGGTGCTCTCTGAAGACTTTGATGAACATTATTAGTTGACAAAGTTAACGCTGAAGCTCTGATTAGATTTTTCGATATTGGTGTTTCTCTTAGTATGACATTTGCAAATCTACGGCGGCACGTTGGACATCTCCTACTGCTCGACCACACATGGTCGGCAGCACAGTGCGGCACACTGGGAGACTCTGTGCTCGAGACACAATGGATCTTAGAAACCAATGTGTTAGTCTCGGCCAAAGCCCCTTAGATCTTGATTAGACTAGGTGCTCATCACCAAACACTTGTGGCTCCTTGACCGCTCCTTCTCTTGTGTTTTTGAAGGTTCCTCTCAGTAACAACCATTTGCAAAGTTGCGGAACTGAACAGCAAAGCCACTTTCATTGAATTTATGTGGCCACCTCGTCTCACAGACGAAGGCCCTTGATCTCCTGACAAGCATTAATGAATCATGTCAGGTGACATGTTCTCTTGACTGTGAAATAACATATAATATGACTTGTAGAAAACATTTTGGAAGATCTATGACACAAGAACACCGGGGAGGTTCCAATAACAAAGCAACAAATGAGGCGAGTCGGTCCGATCTTATGCGTGAAATACCATTGACGCAAATATCTCCACATCTGAGGATATGCATCATGATCCAGTTTCAACCTCAGAGATTTCTGTTTGGAAGACAGCTTAAGGTGTACATATACTTACACCTCCTGGCTAAAGAAAAAGTTAACACATGGTTGTAACTCAGCCAATAGGATTGAGCCTTCCATCGGATAATTACTGCAGTGGTTAATATGTTTCAGCATAAAATGAGGTCATGAATACACTGAATAAGCAGGTTTTCCCCATCAATGGGTTTTTTCTCCCCTGATGGCACAGCGGGCATATTCCAAGATGGCAATGCCAGGATTCATTGGGCTCAAATTGTGCAAGAGTTGGGCAGAGAGCATGAGACATCATTTCACACATGGATTGGCCACCGCCAATTAGTAGGGATGCACCAAAATTTTGGCCTCTGAAATTATCGGCCAAAAATGATGTTTTCAGCCGAAAGGAAGAAACTGACGAAAACATCAGCCAAAACCTGGGCCTAGAGGCTGGCCGAGTCGGGTTCTCTATTGGTGCCTCTGGGCCCGTCCAAGCCGGGTGCTCGATTGGAGCCTCCGGGCCAGGTTATTTTGTAATTCTTTAAAAGTTTTTTTCTTATGACATTTTTGTATTTTTTATTTGTAAAAGATAAAACTTTTTCATTTTGTAACAGTTCTTTTTATTATTTTTTAAAGAACCTTTTTTATTATTTAGACACATTTTTATTGATTTAAGCTCCTATTAGGAGAATAGGACACTGTTTTTGTTTTCTTCCCCAGGTCAGAGGTTAATTGAGGTTAATCTTTTGGATAATGTGCTGGAGAAGACTTTACGCGGCGCCGCGACTCTCCCATCATCAACACAAGATCGTGCCACAAATTAATGCCACTCTGGACGCAATAAATGCTGTGACATTGCATGAGCTTATCCACACGATGCCACGGCGAATGTGTGCCGCAATCACAGCAAAAGGCGACACGACCAGATATTACAGCGTGTGACCTTATTTTGGTCAGGCAGTGTTATTAACCCACTTAACTGGGGACGATGCACTAGGCACGTCCTTCGCTTTCCTTCCAGGATGCAGAGGATGTGCCCAGTGAGTCATTGAAGTTACGCTTGCGGACTTATCCCACAGTGGGCTGACATCTTGGACGCCAGTCCTCCCTGTGGGACCTCCCTCATCCCACCGAAGTCTTCACCAATGCGTAGGCTTGTGCACCGATTTTTTTTTCGGTTCGATTTGTTCAGATGTTTAAAATTTTCGATTCGGCTCGTTTCGACCGATTTCTGTTTCGATTCGGTTCGGTTCGGCTCGTTTTTCGTGTACATTTTTTTTTCGGAATATCGACCATTTTTCGTGTTTTCGGGTCACTTTGCTCGTTTTTTGTATCGACTTTTCGGAAATTTCGGAAATTTTCGTTTTTTTGGAACGTCTGTTCTCCTCGTTTCAAAGTGTCTACGATAATTCTGGCGATTCTATCGTGTTTTTTTTTATTAAATAAAGATCCTTTTTTTCTTATGAATAATTGAATATACATTTCACAACTTTATTTAATCATATTAAAATGGTACGAAAGCCAAGGAACAAAAAAAATGAACAAAACGATTTAAAAAACGCTAAACTGACCCGAATGCCACAAGAAACAAGTGATACGCATTTACAAATACAGAATTTACAGAATCAGCGATATAACCGATAATAGTTAAATATACGATGTCCAGAATTACCGAAATGGAACCGAAATCACGAATGGAACCGAAATCATGAATAGAGCGAAAATAAATTTCGATTTGACACATTTCAAGTCCATTCGAAAAATCCGAAAATTTTTCGTTTCGGCTCGGAAAACTTTTCGGATCTATCGGTTTTCGGGTCCGACCCGATTCGGAAATTCGGCCGAATCCGAAGACACGAATCGTGAAATTTCGTGAAAATTCCGAAATTCCGAAACCCGAAACGCACATCCCTACCAATGCGTAATCACAGCAAAAGGTGGTCCAACCAAATATTAGAGTGTGTGACCTTTTTTGGGCAAGCAGTGTATATCTTATGAGGGGGATACTTATTCAGGATGGAATCGCAGCCATAGAGCAACAAGGTATTTTTGTTCAACAGCAGCAAATTTACCAATTTTCCATGTTTCCCTCCAGACCCGAAGCTGCAGCTACAGCTGCCATCCACATATTTCAGATTCTTCATATTAAAACGTCCATCGATTTTATTTCCTTCATTTCGTAATTGTGCTATAAAAATGTATACTAGTTTACGGCTGTCACTTTACACGTTCAAACACGGCAATTCACTTGGAACAAGATAAATAATGGGTTTCATGCCCTGACCCCATACATCCCCAGCTCAATCGTCCCTATAAATCACCAATACTTGGAATTAAACATGGCGCACATTTCTGCATAGCCACATCCCCCGAGGAGCGACCTTAATTCGCCATACAGTATAAATACATTAATGCAACCTGGCGGCGAACCAGCCACAACGGGATGCCGGGCCTTGTGACTCCTGTATTTTATTTTTTTGTGACAGCCAAAAATGTTCTTGGAGGATTCCGAATCTATCGCTCGGTCTCCTTAACTCGAATAACCCAACCAACAGCGGAAAACCACCCCATGTAATAATTCTATAGAGCTTTGATTCTGAAATTAATTCCATATCCCGGTTTAACTGAGAGTTTCGTAAAGCAACCGGTGGGAGGGGGGGGGGCTGCTACAAGTACACATGCAGGTCATAAAAAAGTCTGTCTAATGAGATGTAGAATAAATGCGGCTTTATTTATGTTTCGTATCACATTCTTACGTTATAGTGCGCTATGGCAGGGCTCAAAATTTCAAGTCCCAAGCTACCAGCCAGGCCTTAAGAGTTACTCGCCACTAGTTGCCCCACCTAATCCCTTATCCTGCCCTGCCTCTGCATTCCCACTCACCCTCATGTAATTTCCACTCGCCAAATGCGAGCAGGCGAGTGGAAATTTTGAGGCCTGCGCTATGGGATCATGAGTCCTATCTCTCTGCTAGATATTAGAGGCTGAGCTGACCTGGTAAAGCTTCTTCAAAGAGTTTTTTTAACTATTTATTCGGAATATCTGTGAAAGAAATAAAATACAGAGGGCTCTATTACATTCTTAATGCATTATTAATGCAAAAACGCACACACAACGTGTGATTTTTTTTGTGAGAAGCGTTAAACGTTAATTAACATTAAATAACATTATTCCCCGTAAACGGCGATTATTCCCTTTCTATGTACAATGTTTTACTGTGAACTTGCTCTGCTGGTTGCATTTATGTTGAATCTGTGATTATGCAAGAATGTCTGGTCCATGTGTATCTGTAATCTGTTGAAAAGATTAGCTTCCCAGTTTACCCTGTCCCAGGAATGTGTTATCTGTTTCTATTTGAATAGGTTGTAAATCTGCTGACTGTAATCTGTTTATCATCACGATTCCCATTGTCTTGACTCAGTAAAATTTAACATTATGTAACATTTCTAACTATCTACCTAATCTAATTAAGATCCAAATATCAAGAAGTAAATGGTTGTCCAACTATTGGTTTCAGTCTAATTAGGTCCCCCCAACAGTTTCTAGGGGGGTTGTATATGTAAATGACCCATGTGTGACCATATAAATGTTTGTGTGAGTCCCTGAGTAAAAAAGAGTCTCCGTTTGAACATACAGCTTGCCTGGTGTCTCATTCAGGGCTACAATCATCTAATTTGGGAAGTCACTAAGCGGGCATTCGAAATCCATCTGCTGGATCGAATCGGCCAAAACTATCGAATCAGAACCAGTGGTTCGAAAAGTGCAGATCGGATTCTCTGGGCATTGAATCCAGATCGATTTGAAGGCCAGGCCAATCTTGGTGAGCAAGTGTCTGGAGAGCCGGACAGGTGGACAGTAGGGGTCCGTGACAGGCGTGTTATTTGAGATCTCTGTAGATCGAGAATAGTCCTCTGTTGGAGTGATATATCTAGGTGGACTCTCATAGGTGCTGGAATGTGTTGGTGATCTACATAAGCAATTGCGATGGATGGACCAGGAGCACTGGCATATAGAAAAAAAATTTTTTATTAACCCCTTAGCTACCAAGTGATTTTCCCAAAAAAATTGTTAGAAACCAGTGGTTTTTTGAAAATACAGCAAGAAATATTTGGGCATATTCCCAATGTATTTCTGACTGTAATAACATGTTTGGCCAGTAGATGGTGCCATTGCTGTTGCAGCTGCTGTTCCCTGCATTGGCTGCTGAATGTCTGTTGCCAGGGCATTCAGTTAGCCAATTTTAAACAGTTGTAGCTCTTTGGGCATTATGCCTACAGGGCTAAAACTTTGGAGGCACCTTCTGCAGCCCTGAAGCAAATGAAATTTGCTTGCAGGAAATAAATTTAATTTGCTGTTGGGCTGCAGAGCTGCAGATCGAGATATTGCGATATCGGGGCACTGGATGTTGCATTTGAAGCCTGAGATACCTTGATCTCGGTAGTGATGGGGTTATTGGCAAAATAAATTAAAATAACTAGATTTCAAATAACACTAGTTTGAAATTTACTAAATTTGTCTATTCAGTCAATCTGACAATTTTTGGAAATGTCTGAAATTTTGCAGATGAACCTATCTGTAGGCCCTATACCCACCTTCCTCTATACACCTACCCTCTTTAAACCCCCCTGTACACCCCAAATGTTAGATAGGGTTGTATTAGGGTTAGGTTACTGCCAGGGTTAGGCTACTGTTAGGGTCACTGTTAGGCTTACTGGTTCTGTTTGTATTAGGGTTGGATTACTGTTAGGGTTAATGTTTTTATTAGGGTTAGGGTTAGGATTGCACGCAGAGTGCAATTTTGTTTCAGTTACAAAACAGATTTCTAATGGATCTGAAATTTGCAGATTGTTTTGATAACATCTTAACGTTTTCAATTGATTCGGAATTTCGGATGTTCTCGAATTGCCGAAATCCCGATATTTCATCCAAAATTGAATTCTGATGAAAATGAATGTACTATCTACATTAAAATCTGTTCTCCGAAAGAACCTTCAGGTTCGTTGTGAAGGGGGCCTCAAAGTACATCCTACTTTCGAATAAATAGAAATAACAATGAACATCCTGCTATGTCTCACCGCCAACACTGTGGGTCCTTTTGGTGTAGGATAATATCCACAAACCACATATAGAAGGTTGATCCAATACTGTTTTGGCAAAGGGTGCACTGGCGTCACCTGTGTTTGTTCATGACATGAGCATCAAATTACATTTTGTGTATAAACCCTTCTTCAGCATTATTCCACTACATTACAATGAAGTAGGGTCCATACCCAAAACGTTTGTTCTTTCATGCTCATGTCGTGAATTAACACTGGTGATCAAAAAAGAGGCTTGTGTGCATCATGAGAACGAGCTGCTGCACTAGTGGCCTGCTCTACGGGGGGTCCACTTAGGTCTCACTGGCCCCACTCTCTCTCCTGCATGGATGACATCCTTGTGATTTGTTGTTGGTGGTGTCTGATTTACATATGGTTCAACCTCCACTGTAATGACACCATCGAGCCAAAACCTTGTGAGACCTGAGCGGGCCACACTGTAGAGGTAGTTGCTCATTCTTAGGACCCTCACAAACGTTTTTGTTTTTCTATAAACACAGGTGACACCAGTGCACACTTTGCCAACACAGGGCTGTCTTGACCTTCTCTATGTTATTCCGTTAGAGCATGATTGTCCATGGAAATTATCAGTTTTTACAACGCCGAGTATGTGCACTCAACTTCTTTGGTCAACCATGGCGAAGCGTGTTCTGAGTGGAAAGGTTTTTTTCTTGTTATATTTTATACATGTTACTGGGCTGGAAACGACACATGACAAACACAGATAATGGTCTTTGCTGAAAACTTGTGAATACTCAAAGAAATGAAGATTGACTTGCTCTGCCTTTGGTTTTAAACTTATATCATTATTACATACTAAATTTTAGTTTAAACTGTCAATCCATCTACTTTCTTCTCTGTCCACATCTATCACTCCTGCTCTTACTCACATTTTCAACCTATCCCTTTCTTCTGGCTCATCCCCTCTCCTTTCACGACACCATCACACCCATCCTCAAGAATCCCTCCGTCGACCCTCATTCTCCTGAAAACTACCGTCCAGTTTCACTACTTCCACTAGTGTCAAAACTGCTAGAAAGACTAGTCTACAACCGCTAGGGATGTGCATTTCGTTTCGTTCCGAATTGAATTTCATACGAAATTCACCATTTTCACATTTTCGGGAGCTATTCCGAAACGTAATATCAGTCGTCCGAAATTCCAAAATCCAAATCGATGTTTCAACACAAACTAAATCATTTCGTTATGGACCCGAAATGAAAAAAAAAAAATGGAACGAAAATTATACAAAATGCTGAAAAAACTGAACAAAACTATCAAAAACTGAATAAATTTCGTAGCCAAATGATCTGAAATGAAAAAAAGAAACAGAACAAAAATGATTTAAAACGCAAAATAAACGAAACCAAATCATCTGACATGAAAAAACCCAGAATGAAATGATCTAAAATGGAACCAAAAGATCCAAAAATATTTTTAATGCAGCATATGAATCCACACACTGCAGGGAAGCGCCTCTCTGCGGTATAATTAATGCAGCATATGAATCCACACACTGCTGGGAAGCGCCTCTCTGCGGTATAATTAATGCAGCATATGAATCCACACACTGCTGGGAAGTGCCTCTCTGCGGTATAATTAATGCAGCATATGAATCCACACACTGCTGGGAAGTGCCTCTCTGCGGTATAATTAATGCAGCATATGAATCCACACACTGCTGGGAAGCACCTCTCTGCAGTATAATTAATGCAGCATATGAATCCACACACTGCTGGGAAGCGCCTCTCTGCGGTATAATTAATGCAGCATATGAATCCACACACTGCTGGGAAGCGCCTCTCTGGGTATAATAATGCATATGAATCCACACACTGCTGGGAAGTGCCTCTCTGCGGTATAATTAATGCAGCATATGAATCCACACACTGCTGGGAAGCGCCTCTCTGCGGTATAATTAATGCAGCATATGAATCCACACACTGCTGGGAAGCACCTCTCTGCGGTATAATTAATGCAGCATATGAATCCACACACTGCTGGGAAGCGCCTCTCTGCAGTATAATTAATGCAGCATATGAATCCACACACTGCTGGGAAGCGCCTCTCTGCGGTATAATTAATGCAGCATATGAATCCACACACTGCTGGGAAGCGCCTCTCTGCGGTATAATTAATGCAGCATATGAATCCACACACTGCTGGGAAGCACCTCTCTGCGGTATAATTAATGCAGCATATGAATCCACACACTGCTGGGAAGCACCTCTCTGTAGTATAATTAATGCAGCATATGAATCCACACACTGCTGGGAAGCGCCTCTCTGCAGTATAATTAATGCAGCATATGAATCCACACACTGCTGGGAAGCGCCTCTCTGCGGTATAATTAATGCAGCATATGAATCCACACACTGCTGGGAAGCCCTCTCTGCAGTATAATTAATCCAGCATATGAATCCACACACTGCTGGGAAGCGCCTCTCTGCAGTATAATTAATGCAGCATATGAATCCGCACACTGCTGGGAAGTGCCTCTCTGCGGTATAATTAATGCAGCATATGAATCCACACACTGCTGGGAAGCACCTCTCTGCGGTATAATTAATGCAGCATATGAATCCACACACTGCTGGGAAGCACCTTTCTGCGGTATAATTAATGCAGCATATGAATCCACACACTGCTGGGAAGCACCTCTCTGCGGTATAATTAATGCAGCATATGAATCCACATACTGCTGGGAAGCACCTCTCTGCGTATAATTAATGAAGCATATGAATCCACACACTGCTGGGAAGCACCTCTCTGCGGTATAATTAATGCAGCATATGAATCCACACACTGCTGGGAAGCGCCTCTCTGCGGTATAATTAATGCAGCATATGAATCCACACACTGCTGGGAAGCGCCTCTCTGCGGTATAATTAATGCAGCATATGAATCCACACACTGCTGGGAAGCGCCTCTCTGCGGTATAATTAATGCAGCATATGAATCCACACACACTGCTGGGAAGCGCCTCTCTGCAGTATAATTAATGCAGCATATGAATCCACACACTGCTGGGAAGCGCCTCTCTGCGGTATAATTAATGCAGCATATGAATCCACACACTGCTGGGAAGCGCCTCTCTGCGGTATAATTAATGCAGCATATGAATCCACACACTGCTGGGAAGCACCTCTCTGCGGTATAATTAATGCAGCATATGAATCCACATACTGCTGGGAAGCACTCTCTGCGGTATAATTAATGCAGCATATGAATCCACATACTGCTGGAAGCACCTCTCTGCGGTATAATTAAAGCAGCATATGAATCCACACACTGCTGGGAAGCACCTCTCTGCGGTATAATTAATGCAGCATATGAATCCACACACTGCTGGGAACCTCTCTGCGGTATAATTAATGCAGCATATGAATCCACACACTGCTGGGAAGCGCCTCTCTGCAGTATAATTAATGCAGCATTTGAATCCACACACTGCGGGGAAGCGCCTCTCTGCGGTATAATTAATGCAGCATATGAATCCACACACTGCTGGGAAGCACATCTCTGCAGTATAATTAATACAGCGTATGAATCCGCACACTGCTGGGAAGCGCCTCTCTGCGGTATAATTAATGCAGCATATGAATCAACACACTGCGGAAGCGCCTCTCTGCAGTATAATTAATGCCGCATATGAATCCACACACTGCTGGGAAGCGCCTCTCTGTGGTATAATTAATGCAGCATATGAATCCACACACTGCTGGGAAGCGCCTCTCTGCAGTATAATTAATGCAGCATATGAATCCACACACTGCTGGGAAGCACCTCTCTGCGGTATAATTAATGCAGCATATGAATCCACACACTGCTGGGAAACGCCTCTCTGCAGTATAATTAATGCAGCATATGAATCCACACACTGCTGGGAAGCGCCTCTCTGCAGTATAATTAATGCAGCATATGAATCCACACACTGCTGGGAAGCGCCTCTCTGTGTATAATTAATGCAGCATATGAATCACACACACTGCTGGGAAGCACCTCTCTGCGGTATAATTAATGCAGCATATGAATCCACACACTGCTGGGAAGCACCTCTCTGTAGTATAATTAATGCAGCATATGAATCCACACACTGCTGGGAAGCGCCTCTCTGCAGTATAATTAATGCAGCATATGAATCCACACACTGCTGGGAAGCGCCTCTCTGCGGTATAATTAATGCAGCATATGAATCCACACACTGCTGGGAAGCGCCTCTCTGCAGTATAATTAATCCAGC
Source organism: Leptobrachium leishanense (assembly GCA_009667805.1). Taxonomy (NCBI): domain Eukaryota; kingdom Metazoa; phylum Chordata; class Amphibia; order Anura; family Megophryidae; genus Leptobrachium; species Leptobrachium leishanense. The sequence continues at coordinate 43,030,250 of CM019066.1, read as the reverse complement.
ATATGAATCCACACACTGCTGGGAAGCGCCTCTCTGCAGTATAATTAATGCAGCATATGAATCCGCACACTGCTGGGAAGTGCCTCTCTGCGGTATAATTAATGCAGCATATGAATCCACACACTGCTGGGAAGCACCTCTCTGCGGTATAATTAATGCAGCATATGAATCCACACACTGCTGGGAAGCACCTTTCTGCGGTATAATTAATGCAGCATATGAATCCACACACTGCTGGGAAGCACCTCTCTGCGGTATAATTAATGCAGCATATGAATCCACATACTGCTGGGAAGCACCTCTCTGCGGTATAATTAATGAAGCATATGAATCCACACACTGCTGGGAAGCACCTCTCTGCGGTATAATTAATGCAGCATATGAATCCACACACTGCTGGGAAGCGCCTCTCTGCGGTATAATTAATGCAGCATATGAATCCACACACTGCTGGGAAGCGCCTCTCTGCGGTATAATTAATGCAGCATATGAATCCACACACTGCTGGGAAGCGCCTCTCTGCGGTATAATTAATGCAGCATATGAATCCACACCACTGCTGGGAAGCGCCTCTCTGCAGTATAATTAATGCAGCATATGAATCCACACACTGCTGGGAAGCGCCTCTCTGCGGTATAATTAATGCAGCATATGAATCCACACACTGCTGGGAAGCGCCTCTCTGCGGTATAATTAATGCAGCATATGAATCCACACACTGCTGGGAAGCACCTCTCTGCGGTATAATTAATGCAGCATATGAATCCACACACTGCTGGGAAGCACCTCTCTGCGGTATAATTAATGCAGCATATGAATCCACATACTGCTGGGAAGCACCTCTCTGCGGTATAATTAAAGCAGCATATGAATCCACACACTGCTGGGAAGCACCTCTCTGCGGTATAATTAATGCAGCATATGAATCCACACACTGCTGGGAAGCGCCTCTCTGCGGTATAATTAATGCAGCATATGAATCCACACACTGCTGGGAAGCGCCTCTCTGCAGTATAATTAATGCAGCATATGAATCCACACACTGCTGGGAAGCGCCTCTCTGCGGTATAATTAATGCAGCATATGAATCCACACACTGCTGGGAAGCACATCTCTGCAGTATAATTAATACAGCGTATGAATCCGCACACTGCTGGGAAGCGCCTCTCTGCGGTATAATTAATGCAGCATATGAATCCACACACTGCTGGGAAGCGCCTCTCTGCAGTATAATTAATGCAGCATATGAATCCACACACTGCTGGGAAGCGCCTCTCTGTGGTATAATTAATGCAGCATATGAATCCACACACTGCTGGGAAGCGCCTCTCTGCAGTATAATTAATGCAGCATATGAATCCACACACTGCTGGGAAGCACCTCTCTGCGGTATAATTAATGCAGCATATGAATCCACACACTGCTGGGAAACGCCTCTCTGCAGTATAATTAATGCAGCATATGAATCCACACACTGCTGGGAAGCGCCTCTCTGCAGTATAATTAATGCAGCATATGAATCCACACACTGCTGGGAAGCGCCTCTCTGTGGTATAATTAATGCAGCATATGAATCCACACACTGCTGGGAAGCACCTCTCTGCGGTATAATTAATGCAGCATATGAATCCTCACACTGCGGGGAAGCGCCTCTCTGCGGTATAATTAAGGCTAGGGACAGATGAGCGCATTTTCTGCGGCCACCGTCAAAATGTACGTCGATGCGTGCGCACGCATTTTTTCACGGAATACGCTTAAGTGGTCAGACGATGCGCAATTCTGGACGTATTTCATGACGATGGGGTGAAAAGAAGTCTAGGGAAATCCAGCTGTTTGAACGTTATGTTGGCCGCACACTAGCAGCGTCTGACATCTCCTAATCACGCACACACGCTGCTATGCGGCCGCAGCGCACTCTGTACGTCAGTACCAGCGGTTTAACGTTCTCGAAAAAATGCGTTCATTTTCCACTTGCGTTGCGCGGCCGGACTTTTGTGCGACCGTACTTCGTATATTGGCTGTCATTGCCCGGCATCTGCTGCTAGTGCGGCCGTGATTAAGTGCGCCAGAACGCGCGTTCGCACTGCCTCAGTCTGACCCTAGCCTAATGCAGTATATGAATCCGCACACTGCTGGGAAGCGCCTCTCTGCAGTATAATTAATGCAGCATATGAATCCACACACTGCTGGGAAGTGCCTCTCTGCAGTATAATTAATGCAGCATATGAATCCACACACTGCTGGGAAGCACCTCTCTGCGGTATAATTAATGCAGCATATGAATCCACACACTGCTGGGAAGTGCCTCTCTGCAGTATAATTAATGCAGCATATGAATCCACACACTGCTGGGAAGCGCCTCTCTGCGGTATAATTAATGCAGCATATGAATCCTCACACTGCTGGGAAACGCCTCTCTGCGGTATAATTAATGCAACATATGAATCCACACACTGCTGGGAAGCACCTCTCTGCAGTATAATTAATGCAGCATATGAATCCACACACTGCTGGGAAGAAGCACCTCTCTGCAGTATAATTAATGCAGCATATGAATCCACACACTGCTGGGAAGCACCTCTCTGCAGTATAATTAATGCAGCATATGAATCCACACACTGCTGGGAAGCGCCTCTCTGCGTTATAATTAATGCAGCATATGAATCCACACACTGCTGGGAAGCGCCTCCCTGCGGTATAATTAATGCAGCATATGAATCCGCACACTGCTGGGAAGCGCCTCTCTGCGGTATAATTAATGCAACATATGAATCCACAAACTGCTGGGAAGCGCCTCTCTGCGGTATAATTAATGCAGCATATGAATCCACACACTGCTGGGAAGCGCCTCCCTGCGGTATAATTAATGCAGCATATGAATCCACACACTGCTGGGAAGCGCCTCTCTGCGGTATAATTAATGCAGCATATGAATCCACACACTGCTGGGAAGCGCCTCTCTGCAGTATAATTAATGCAGCATATGAATCCACACACTGCTGGGAAGCGCCTCTCTGCAGTATAATTAATGCAGCATATGAATCCACACACTGCTGGGAAGCGCCTCTCTGCGGTATAATTAATGCAGCATATGAATCCACACACTGCGGGGAAGCGCCTCTCTGCAGTATAATTAATGTAGCATATGAATCCACACACTGCTGGGAAGCGCCTCTCTGCGGTATAATTAATGCAGCATATGAATCCACACACTGCTGGGAAGCGCCTCTCTGCAGTATAATTAATGCAGCATATGAATCCACACACTGCTGGGAAGCGCCTCTCTGCAGTATAATTAATGCAGCATATGAATCCACACACTGCTGGGAAGCGCCTCTCTGCGGTATTATTAATGCAGCATATGAATCCACACACTGCGGGGAAGCGCCTCTCTGCAGTATAATTAATGTAGCATATGAATCCACACACTGCTGGGAAGCGCCTCTCTACGGTATAATTAATGCAACATATGAATCCACACACTGCTGGGAAGCGCCTCTCTACGGTATAATTAATGCAGCATATGAATCCACACACTGCTGGGAAACGCCTCTCTGCGGTATAATTAATGCAGCATATGAATCCACACACTGCTGGGAAACACCTCTCTGCGGTATAATTAATGCAGCATATGAATCCACACACTGCTGGGAAGCACCTCTCTGCGGTATAATTAATGCAGCATATGAATCCACACACTGCTGGGAAGCGCCTCTCTGCGGTATAATTAATGCAGCATATGAATCCACACACTGCTGGGAAGCGCCTCTCTACGGTATAATTAATGCAGCATATGAATCCACACACTGCTGGGAAGCGCCTCTCTACGGTATAATTAATGCAGCATATGAATCCACACACTGCTGGGAAGCACCTCTCTGCAGTATAATTAATGCAGCATATGAATCCACACACTGCGGGGAAGCACCTCTCTGCAGTATAATTAATGCAGCATATGAATCCACACACTGCTGGGAAGCGCCTCTCTGCAGTATAATTAATGCAGCAGATGAATCCACACACTGCTGGGAAGCGCCTCTCTGCGGTATAATTAATGCAGCATATGAATCCACACACTGCTGGGAAGCGCCTCTCTGCGGTATAATTAATGCAGCATATGAATCCACACACTGCTGGGAAACACCTCTCTGCGGTATAATTAATGCAGCATATGAATCCACACACTGCTGGGAAACACCTCTCTGCGGTATAATTAATGCAGCATAGGAATCCTGTATGTATTGTAGAATTGTCCTGTCTTTACCCATTGCAGCTCTGTACAGCAATGCAGAATGTGTTGGCCCTTAATATATAAATAATAATAATCCATACATTTGGTTTTAAGATTTTTATAACTTTTTATATTTACCGTATTTTGTTTTTGCAGTATCGAGGCCTCAGACGTCCCCAGAAGATTTGAAGACTTTAACAGGCAACGTGAATCGACTAAATGAGAGCTTCAGGGACATACAGTTTAAACTCATGCAGTTGACCTTCAAGGGGGATTTTATGGATCACATATGGAAGCTTCAAGACCTTTTTCAAAACCATTCGGATTCGCTTTTCCAGCTAACCGAAGCCCTGCACAAGCTGGAGGAGAACATGCAGGGTCTTCAGGATATGGCCAGCAAAACTGATACAATAGTAGCTGGTCTAGGTGACCGCCTAAACCAGTTGAGTGACTCTCACAGCATTGAGGTCTACAGACTGTCCACAGAGGTCAATGCCAGTAGATACGTCTGGAACCATCACGATAGTCTACTGAAGGACGTTACCACCAAGGTCGAAGGACTTAATGACCAAGTGAGCGAAATGCTTGGAACGATAAACAATGTCAACACCACATTCTCCTATGACATCGGCCTACACTATACTAGGATACAAGATCTTCAGGTCCTCGTGAACAATGTAACGGAAGACACAAGGCAAACGAGACTACTCCACATCGTGATGGAACAACAGCTAAAGCATGAGATGGCTTTACTGAACAATGTGACTGAGGATCTGCGCCTGAAAGACTGGGAGCACTCCATAGCCTTGAAGAATATCTCCATAGCACAAGGTAAAATCTCAATATAATATTGTGAAATAGAGTTTCTTGTCGGGGTCATGATGGAGGGTGGCAGGTGAGAACCCAAATTGCATGTGATACACAGCACAGACAGGCAGGTTCAGAGAAATTCAGATGGTTTATTGCAGGTATAAGACACGGGAGGCAGAATACAGGATACAAACATGGTGTAGATAGTGATAAACAGCACAGGTCTGATGGGGATTCCAGGAACTGGTAGGAATGTGGGGCATTGCTGGAAACTGGTAGGAATGCAGGGGCACAGCTGGATACTGGCAGGAACATGGGGTACGCCTGGATACTGGCAGGAACATGGGTACGGCTGGATACTGGCAGGAACATGGGTACAGCTGGATACTGGCAGGAACATGGGGGAACGGCTGGATACCGGCAGGAACATGGGGCAAATTTAGCTAGATTACATAGTAGGCTTTGTTAGATTACATAGTAGGCTTGGTTAGATTACATAATAGGCTTGGTTAGATTACATAATAGGCTTGGTTACATTACACAGTAGGCTTGGTTAGATTACATATTAGGCTTGGTTAGATTACATAGTAGGCTTGGTTAGATTACACAGTAGGCTTGGTTAGATTACATAGTAGGCTTGGTTACATTACACAGTAGGCTTGGTTAGGTTACATAGTAGGCTTGGTTAGATTACATAGTAGGCTTGGTTACATTACACAGTAGGCTTGGTTAGATTACATATTAGGCTTGGTTAGATTACATAGTAGGCTTGGTTAGATTACACAGTAGGCTTGGTTAGATTACACAGTAAGATTGGTTAGGTTACATATTAGGCTTGGTTAGATTACATATTAGGCTTTGTTAGATTACATAGTAGGCTTGGTTAGATTACAGAGTAGGCTTGGTTAGATTACATAGTAGGCTTGGTTAGATTACATAGTAGGCTTGGTTAGATTACATAGTAGGCTTGGTTTGGTTACCTTATAGGCTAGGTTAGGTTACACAGTAGGCTTGGTTAGGTTACACAGTAGGCTTGGTTAGATTACACAGTAGGCTTGGTTAGGTTACACAGTAAGATTGGTTAGGTTACATATTAGGCTTGGTTAGATTACATATTAGGCTTTGTTAGATTACATAGTAGGCTTGGTTAGATTACAGAGTAGGCTTGGTTAGATTACATAGTAGGCTTGGTTAGATTACATAGTAGGCTTGGTTAGATTACATAGTATAGGCTTGGTTTGGTTACCTTATAGGCTAGGTTAGGTTACACAGTAGGCTTGGTTAGGTTACACAGTAGGCTTGGTTAGATTACATATTAGGCTTGGTTAGATTACATATTAGGCTTGGTTAGATTACATAGTAGGCTTGGTTAGGTTACATAGTAGGCTTGGTTAGGTTACACAGTAGGCTTGGTTAGGTTACACAGTAGGCTTGGTTAGGTTACATAGTAGGCTTGGTTAGGTTACACAGTATGCTTGGTTAGGTTACACAGTATGCTTGGTTAGGTTACACAGTATGCTTGGTTAGGTTACACAGTATGCATGGTTAGATTACATATTAGGCTTTTTTAGGTTACACAGTAGGCTTGGTTAGGTTACACAGTAGGCTTGGTTAGATTACATAGTAGGCTTGGTTAGATTACATAGTAGGCTTGGTTAGGTTACATAGTAGGCTTGGTTAGGTTACATAATAGGCTCGGTTAGGTTACACAGTAGGCTTGGTTAGATTACATAGTAGGCTTGGTTAGATTACATAGTAGGCTTGGTTAGGTTACATAGTAGGCTTGGTTAGGTTACACAGTATGCTTGGTTAGGTTACACAGTATGCTTGGTTAGATTACATATTAGGCTTTTTTAGGTTACACAGTAGGCTTGGTTAGGTTACACAGTAGGCTTGGTTAGATTACATAGTAGGCTTGGTTAGATTACATAGTAGGCTTGGTTTGGTTACTTTATAGGCTAGGTTAGGTTACACAGTAGGCTTTGTTAGGTTACACAGTAGGCTTGGTTAGGTTACACAGTATGCTTGGTTAGGTTACACAGTATGCTTGGTTAGGTTACACAGTAGGCTTGGTTAGGTTACACAGTAGGCTTGGTTAGGTTACACAGTATGCTTGGTTAGGTTACACAGTAGGCTTGGTTAGGTTACACAGTAGGCTTGGTTAGGTTACACAGTATGCTTGGTTAGGTTACACAGTAGGCTTGGTTAGATTACATATTAGGCTTTTTTAGGCTACACAGTAAGCTTGGTTAGGTTACACAGTAAGCTTGGTTAGATTACACAGTAGGCTTGGTTAGATTACACAGTAGGCTTGGTTAGATTACACAGTAGGCTTGGTTAGATTACACAGTAGGCTTGGTTAGATTACACAGTAGGCTTGGTTAGATTACATATTAGGCTTGGTTAGATTACATAGTAGGCTTGGTTAGATTACACAGTAGGCTTGGTTAGATTACATAGTAGGCTTGGTTACATTACACAGTAGGCTTGGTTAGGTTACATAGTAGGCTTGGTTAGATTACATAGTAGGCTTGGTTACATTACACAGTAGGCTTGGTTAGATTACATATTAGGCTTGGTTAGATTACATAGTAGGCTTGGTTAGATTACACAGTAGGCTTGGTTAGATTACACAGTAAGATTGGTTAGGTTACATATTAGGCTTGGTTAGATTACATATTAGGCTTTGTTAGATTACATAGTAGGCTTGGTTAGATTACAGAGTAGGCTTGGTTAGATTACATAGTAGGCTTGGTTAGATTACATAGTAGGCTTGGTTAGATTACATAGTAGGCTTGGTTTGGTTACCTTATAGGCTAGGTTAGGTTACACAGTAGGCTTGGTTAGGTTACACAGTAGGCTTGGTTAGATTACACAGTAGGCTTGGTTAGGTTACACAGTAAGATTGGTTAGGTTACATATTAGGCTTGGTTAGATTACATATTAGGCTTTGTTAGATTACATAGTAGGCTTGGTTAGATTACAGAGTAGGCTTGGTTAGATTACATAGTAGGCTTGGTTAGATTACATAGTAGGCTTGGTTAGATTACATAGTAGGCTTGGTTTGGTTACCTTATAGGCTAGGTTAGGTTACACAGTAGGCTTGGTTAGGTTACACAGTAGGCTTGGTTAGATTACATATTAGGCTTGGTTAGATTACATATTAGGCTTGGTTAGATTACATAGTAGGCTTGGTTAGGTTACATAGTAGGCTTGGTTAGGTTACACAGTAGGCTTGGTTAGGTTACACAGTAGGCTTGGTTAGGTTACATAGTAGGCTTGGTTAGGTTACACAGTATGCTTGGTTAGGTTACACAGTATGCTTGGTTAGGTTACACAGTATGCTTGGTTAGATTACATATTAGGCTTTTTTAGGTTACACAGTAGGCTTGGTTAGGTTACACAGTAGGCTTGGTTAGATTACATAGTAGGCTTGGTTAGATTACATAGTAGGCTTGGTTAGGTTACATAGTAGGCTTGGTTAGGTTTTACATAATAGGCTCGGTTAGGTTACACAGTAGGCTTGGTTAGATTACATAGTAGGCTTGGTTAGATTACATAGTAGGCTTGGTTAGGTTACATAGTAGGCTTGGTTAGGTTACACAGTATGCTTGGTTAGGTTACACAGTATGCTTGGTTAGATTACATATTAGGCTTTTTTAGGTTACACAGTAGGCTTGGTTAGGTTACACAGTAGGCTTGGTTAGATTACATAGTAGGCTTGGTTAGATTACATAGTAGGCTTGGTTTGGTTACTTTATAGGCTAGGTTAGGTTACACAGTAGGCTTTGTTAGGTTACACACAGTAGGCTTGGTTAGGTTACACAGTATGCTTGGTTAGGTTACACAGTATGCTTGGTTAGGTTACACAGTATGCTTGGTTAGGTTACACAGTAGGCTTGGTTAGGTTACACAGTAGGCTTGGTTAGGTTACACAGTATGCTTGGTTAGGTTACACAGTAGGCTTGGTTAGGTTACACAGTAGGCTTGGTTAGGTTACACAGTATGCTTGGTTAGGTTACACAGTAGGCTTGGTTAGATTACATATTAGGCTTTTTTAGGCTACACAGTAAGCTTGGTTAGGTTACACAGTAAGCTTGGTTAGATTACACAGTAGGCTTGGTTAGATTACACAGTAGGCTTGGTTAGATTACACAGTAGGCTTGGTTAGATTACACAGTAGGCTTGGTTAGATTACACAGTAGGCTTGGTTAGATTACATATTAGGCTTTTTTAGGCTACACAGTAAGATTGGTTAGGTTACACAGTAAACTTGGTTAGATTACACAGTAGGCTTGGTTAGATTACACAGTAGGCTTGGTTAGATTACACAGTAGGCTTGGTTAGATTACATGGTAAACTTGGATAGTTGTCTTGCTCGCAATGTGTTCCCAGGCTTTGTTATGACTTATGTCAGGCAGTAATGTATAGCCTAGTTATTTTTATCTCACATACTAAAACACGATAACACACAACCAAACAATAGCGATTCTAGACTATGGAGTTTATTTAGCAGTGCTATTTAAAAAAACTAGAATAACATGAGGCTCTTTCCCTCTACACATGACATTTTCTCATGGCTTTCCTCCGGACAAACACATAAAGTTAACTGCATGTCGCATACTGTCTGATAAACGGAGTATTTGGAAAATGAATCATTAACATTCCTTCATGGATGTAGACTTTTTACTGTCACATACAGTGAGGGCTGGACAGATATTTAGGGGTCAGTACAAGTATAGAAGTATAGTTTACATATAGCTCTATTTGTTAAAATAACAAAACAGAGGACACAATGTAATTTATTATTAGTATTCAACAATTATACTGAAATTCAAGCAATTTCTCTTAAATAAATGAAAATACAAGAATGATGTATGCTGGGATTTATGCTGCGGGTTATATAAACGTTACCACTAGTCTTGCGGTATCTGTACCAGGTACTACCAGGCTTGTGGACCACCAGGCAACCTTATTTACCTCTTGTCTTTGAATACTGCCGGAGTATCTGTGTCTTTCCTCTAGCCTTGTGGTGCTTCTTGATATCTACTATTACCTCGAGTTTTGTGGTGCCTTGTGGCATCTGTACTTACCTCTACTCTTGCAATATCACTGGTCATCTGTGCTTCCAGTCTTGTTGTACCACCAGGCAACTTTGCCTATCTCTTGTCTTTGAATACTACCAGGTATCTGTGTCTTACTGTTAGGGTTCAGACTGATCGATGCAGCAGGTGCGGTAGTGAGCCCAAGATGCGGGGAGGCAGGTTTGTATGACAAAGAGTTTATTAAATAATAAACACCAGGACATAAAGATAAAAGAGATCAGAAAAGGACACTAGAGGAGACTGGACACAATGGGGAATAGCTATGAGAGGAGGAGATGTAGGAAAAGGAGGTTGAGGCCAAAGGGATGGCTGAGAGTAGTGGGAAGGGAGGTTTAAGGAGAACTAAAGATGAGAGCAGTCAGAAAGCAGAGGAAATGAGGAATAGCAAGAGAAGACTAAAAGATACAGGAGAAGTGAGTAGAAGGAGACACAAAGGGAACTTAACAGCACATGGGGTAAGCAATGAATAAACATATATACATAAACACAGGATATGGAAACAACGGTTTCAGGCAGGGGGCAGGCAAGAGAATGGTCGTGGACAAAGCAGGGGGTCTAGGCAAGGCGGCAATCAGAGTGGTCAAAGTTCAAGATAAATGAGGTCTGGTAGCCAGGGGCTCAAGATAGGGGGGGGGATCAGGATGCACAGTGGGGTTACCGGCTGGAAGGGTAATTAATCAGGATATGGAGGGTCCTCAGGAAAGGCTTAGGATCAGGCGTTTCTGGGATCAGCTCTGCAATGAGGTTCAGTCTGGGACTTCAGTGAGGAAGTCCAGGTTAGAGGGTGTGACTTCCTTATATGCTGGACTGATTAGGTGGGGCAGGTGAGGTTCCAGGGCCAGAACGTCAGAGTCCAGGAATGTGCAAAGTCTCGGTACAAAGTCCTGGAACCTATAGAGGGCATGCAGGATGTGGCTTAGAAAGGGGGCGCCAGAGGGTCAGGGCCTCCAGGACCTGACACTTACTTACATCTTGAGCTATTATTACCTCTAGTTTTGTGGTGCTACATGACATTTGTACTTACCTCTAGGCTTGCAATACCTCTGGGTATCTGTACTTACCTCGACTATTGTAATACTACAGGGGATCTGTACTCACCACTAGCCTTGTGACACCACCATTTATCTGTACTTACCTTTAGTCTTGTGTTACCACCATGAAGCCATATTTACCAGGTCTCTGTACTTATTTTTTATCTTGATGGTGCCACATGGTATCTGTATCTACCTCTTGTCTTGTAATAACACTGGGTATCTGTACTTACCTCTTGTCTTGTAATAACACTGGGTATCTGTACTTACCTCTTGTCTTGTAATAACACTGGGTATCTGTACTTACCTCTTGTCTTGTGGTACCACCTGGTATCTGTACTTACCTCTTGTCTTGTAATAACACTGGGTATCTGTACTTACCTGTTGTCTTGTGGTACCACCTGGTATCTGTACTTGCCTCTTGTCTTGTAATAACACTGGGTATCTGTACTTACCTCTTGTCTTGTAATAACACTGGGTATCTGTACTTACCTCTTGTCTTGTGGTACCACCTGGTATCTGTACTTACCTCGTGTCTTGTAATAACACTGGGTATCTGTACTTACCTCTTGTCTTGTAATAACACTGAGTATCTGTACTTACCTGTTGTCTTGTGGTACCACCTGGTATCTGTACTTACCTCTTGTCTTGTAATAACACTGGGTATCGGTACTTACCTGTTGTCTTGTGGTACCACCTGGTATCTGTACTTACCTCTTGTCTTGTAATAACACTGGGTATCTGTACTTACCTCTTGTCTTGTAATAACACTGGGTATCTGTACTTACCTCTTGTCTTGTAATAACACTGGGTATCTGTACTTACCTCTTGTCTTGTGGTACCACCTGGTATCTGTACCTACCTCTTGTCTTGTAATAACACTGGGTATCTGTACCTACCTCTTGTCTTGTAATAACACTGGGTATCTGTACTTACCTCTTGTCTTGTAATAACACTGGGTATCTGTACTTACCTCTAGTAGTGTCGTATTAGCCTGTAGCTGCTCTTACCTCTTGTCTTCTAATTCCACCAGTTATCTACACTTACCACTATTCTTGTGATACCACCAGGTAACAATACTTAACAATGCTCCTGAAATACTAACTGGGTATCTGTTCTTACTTCTAATCTTGGGGAACCTACTGGTGTCTCCATTTACTTACAGTCCTGCGGTATCACTGGGAATCTACAATTACCTACAGTCTTGTAATCTCCCTGTGTATCTGTACTTAACTCTCATCTTGTGGCATCACCAGATTTCCATACTTATCACTAGTTTTATGGTACCACCAGGTATCTGTTCTTACCTCTAATCTTGTGGTACCACCGGGTATCTGCACTAACCTCTACTCTTGTGATACCCCTGGTTTGAGGTCACTCCTTGGTCTTTTTGAAGGGACCCACCAATACCCAGAGGAGGTTAGTGCTAGATGTATTGGTGCTTTTCTTCATGGCACCAGAACTGGATTGGAGAATCCAGTTGTAACCTGTAATTATTCACCGTGAGGTTGGATTCAAGTACTGAACCCCTCATGCCTTTGGAATAAGTATGTGACCCTGCCTTCCCCGGCTCAATGGAGACCCCATGGAAGATAAACAAAATATACCATGTAAGAATATATAGCAGGGTCTGATATAGTCCATTTCAAGAACAGGACCTTAATCTGTGTCAGGTGAACAGAATGGGTCCAAAAAATAGAAATAAACAATGTTACTTAAAAAAATAACCAAACAAAAACATAGCAGTGATGGATGTCGGCTCTTATTCAAATGGTTATACAAGCCTCAGGTTACTACTCACGTGAAGCAAAGTATTTTAAAACAGTGTTCAGCGTTCGTTGTCGTTACTTTCCATGATCAAGCTCTTCCATGTCACTTACAATTAGCCCGAGTCAGCATTCCTGATCCGAGGCATTAAATGAGCTGAGCGAATCGACGCTTAGATCTTATCCCAGGCATTTCAGACTTCCAGATGTGCAAAAATGTGCTTCAAATCACTTGTATTTAACCCAGAAAAAAACAACACAGAATCTGCTTACACGGTATCTTGGTGTATTAGTGTCAGGTTGGACGTTCCTGTCCATGATGTGTTTGTCGTTTTCATTCTAACGTTTGGAAATTCTAATATTACATGAAGGAGCAACGCTTGGGTTGTGCAGGGGTGACTGAGCGCGGCTTCACAGAGCCGAACCCCACATGTTAAATATAGGCTGGGGGTGGCCATGGTTGGAAAAATTGGTACATCTGTCGGTATGGTCCTTAGGGTGGTCCAGCTTGATGTTCAGCTGCCTGAACGAGTTGGGGACATCAGACCAATGCGTAGAGCAGAAAATACGGTACTACATCCAAAATCATTGTCAAAAAAACAAGCAGGGGTCCAGGTACCGTCAGAAAAAAAAAACATTGTAGAGCCTAAACTAGGTGGTGACGGGGGACCTGGTCCAGTTAGTCAGTGCCTCCTGGAGCTGAGGAGTGTGAAGTGTGAAGTGGGCCCCCGACTTTAAAGATCTTTTGATAAATTAAATTTCAATTATATCCCAATTTATTTGATTAGTTAATACTTTTGCTTAAATATTTTTCTTTTATGAGTTTTATATATATTTTGTTAAAGGGACACTCTACTAAAAATACCCCCCCCCTACTGCCCTTAAATGATTGCCTAATTGCCTCTGCCTAATTCTTTTTTACTTCTTTCTTTAGCTTAGGTGATTTTACTCACCTTTTCCCCTCGCCGCATGCTGCTCCTCCTCTTCAACTCAGCGACTCCTGAACCCAGAAGCTCCTGAAGCTTTTCTGTGCAATTTGCACTCTCATTCAATTTGTGTACCATAGGAATCGCAAATTACGCAGCGCTGCGGGACTCACACACTTTACGTACACAAGTTCCGTAGCGCCTGCGCATAGTGATGGATCGGAGCTGCACGCGCATGCACAGATATGATCCATCGCTGCCTCTCTGGGAACGCTCGCTACAGCGATTGGTCTGAGAGGGTGACGTCGGCCGCTCTCTGTGTGTGACATCACTAGTGACCGATCTGGTGACCGGCGCCGGGAAATTCAAAATCCCGGCTGCTGGTGATGCTGGGTGAACGAAACTGAGACGGTAAAACATACTGCTCAAAATCAGCCAATCGGTGCCGGATCGCGATTCAAACACGGAGGTGGCTGACATCTTGGATGTCAGTCAAGCCTCTGAGTCATCCCCCACCCACTGACATCGTCGCCGTATGTATGATGATGTAAATCGGTCTGTTAACCCCGTAGCTGCCAAGTGTAGCTAGGGGATCCTCTGGATTCTTGTATCTCCTGATACGTAGCAGCTAGAGGGTCATGTTTGGTATCATTGGAAAGGCCTGGTCAAAAAGTGTGTTTTTTCCATTTTCTTTCATCATATTTCATAATTTATTTATAGGATATGATGGAAATAATGGTATCTTTAGAAAGCTCATTTAATGGCGAGAAAAACGGTGTATAATATGTGTGGGTTGCATAAACGAGTAAGAGGAAAATTAGACCTAAACACAAAAAACACCAGTGGGTACTTTCGAACTGACAATCGTAAAACCGCCTTGTCAGTGGTCACTAAGGGGTTAATAAACTAAGAAAAATCCAAAAAATTAAATACAATATTCTTATTCTTCTCTATTATTATTGTATTTAATTTTGGGGATTTTTCTTTGTTTACTAATGTACGTCGTGTGACTGATGTTGCGCAGTATGGTCCAGCGTCTCACCACGTCAGGACGGGTTTTAAAGTGGGGCTGATGTTCACTTCTAATTCATTCCAGCCTTCATCCCGTTGCCCGCAAACGAGCATCGTAAATTAAAAAAAAGGGGGAGGGGTGTAGCGCCCACCGGAAAGGTGTCTATCCCACTCGCTGAATGCTGTGTGTGGGGGTTTCTCTAAATACCCGAGTAGCAATTGAATGAGCAAGAATACAACACAGCGCTTAAAAAGACCAAAGTCCAAAAAAGACAGTGGGGTAGACACCCAGTATGTCCACAAGCAGAAGTTGCTGACTTCAGGAGTGAATCTTCTCAATAATGTCGATGCGGTATGCACTGTAGGGAGGAAACACAAAAAGGAGGGACCAAAATTGCGCAGTATCCAGCACCCAGAATGAAAGTAGTGCGTGTTGATAATAAACTCACATTCTGTGGAGCCTACAGCCGGCTCTTAGGAATCAGGCGGGCTGGGACTTTATTTCAGGTGCCCATATAACCTTCAAGCGACTTTTCCAGAAATCTCCAAAGATAAGAACACTGTGGAGAATGGGCAAAAAACCAAGAAGGCACCTCCTAGTGCAATAAATCAAGGACAGCTTAATATATTAGGAAAGAATTTGCCAAATTCAAACTCACACTTGATTGAGCCTCTATTGGCTCCGTCACAATGCGCATAGGGAATCGTAAGGTGTTCCCCAAACCTTCTTTACAAGAGTTATGGAGGCAGACAGCAGTTAGAGTTGTTCAAATAATTAAAAACATTTATTAATTTTAAAATAGATAGATTATATCTACCAGACCAAAGACCAGGACGCGTTTCGCCTATACAGGCTTCCTCAGCTGGTAATCATATGTCTGCTCTTGCTGCTGCCTTTTTATACAATATACATTCAATTAACAATGTAAAAAATCAATCACTCAGGATTAATTATACTTTGAATTAGGTGTGGCTAAGTGGTTCCCGCCATCTTGCGCATGTCTGCAAGATGGCGGGAACCACTTAGCCACACCTAATTCAAAGTATAATTAATCCTGAGTGATTGATTTTTTACATTGTTAATTGAATGTATATTGTATAAAAAGGCAGCAGCAAGAGCAGACATATGATTACCAGCTGAGGAAGCCTGTATAGGCGAAACGCGTCCTGGTCTTTGGTCTGGTAGATATAATCTATCTATTTTAAAATTAATAAATGTTTTTAATTATTTGAACAACTCTAACTGCTGTCTGCCTCCATAACTCTTGTAAAGAAGGTTTGGGGAACACCTTACGATTCCCTATGCGCATTGTGACGGAGCCAATAGAGGCTCAATCAAGTGTGAGTTTGAATTTGGCAAATTCTTTCCTAATATATTAAGCTGTCCTTGATTTATTGCACTAGGAGGTGCCTTCTTGGTTTTTTGCCCATTCTCCCACAGTGTTCTTATCTTTGGAGATTTCTGGAAAAGTCGCTTGAAGGTTATATGGGCACCTGAAATAAAGTCCCAGCCCGCCTGATTCCTAAGAGCCGGCTGTAGGCTCCACAGAATGTGAGTTTATTATCAACACGCACTACTTTCATTCTGGGTGCTGGGATACTGCGCAATTTTGGTCCCTCCTTTTTGTGTTTCCTCCCTACAGTGCATACCGCATCGACATTATTGAGAAGATTCACTCCTGAAGTCAGCAACTTCTGCTTGTGGACATACTGGGTGTCTACCCCACTGTCTTTTTTGGACTTTGGTCTTTTTAAGCGCTGTGTTGTATTCTTGCTCATTCAAGAGCATCGTAAATTACCTGACCAAGCACCGATTCCACTGCAGCTCATCCCAAAATAAAGGCGTTTTATTTCATTTAAATGAAAATCTTAAATCATATCAGACCTCTGCCAGATGCCGGCTCGGCCCGTGTTTCTCCAGCGACAGTAAATTTAATGTATAGAATTGTTTCAGGAAAGAGACGGCGCTGAGAGGATGAAATCCTGGGGTCATTTCAGGAGAAAGTCAAAGGGAATCATTTGCTCAGAATAATATTTTGCAACGATAACATCGAGGGACGGATCAGCAAATCCACCGCTCCGATAACAGGCGCTGACAAATGTCGAAAGATGTTCCGCAGATGATCAGAGACTCCAGCATGTGGCACGTGTAGGTGTGTAGATATGTTGTGGGTGGAGGAGACAGATATTATCTGAAAGAGAGGAGAGAGGAGGACCATACCCCTTGCCTGTCCCAATTACTGGAAACCAGCCTCTTCTAAGCACATTATTCAAAACGGAGACAAATAGATTAACCCATTCACTGCTGAGCCATTTCACATCTTAAAAAAACACGTCTTTCTTTTTTTTATTATCATATTTATTATTTTTTTCTCTTACCAAACATGACCATGTTTAAAGTATCATTGGAAAGGCCATGCTCTGGCCTTTCTAATGATACCAAACATGACCCTGCTAGCTATCAACAGTCATGAGATATCGGGGTTCAAAGGAACCCCCATCTCCACCCCATTTTTCCTTAGGAGTCAATGAGGACGTTCCCCACACTTCCTCATCAGTGAAAGGGTTAACTATCAGCCAGAGCATTAAACCCCCTGCCTAATATCACGTAGGTCCCCCTCCTGCTGACGTGTCGAGGCATGGACTCTACAAGCCCTCTGAACGTGTCCTGTGGGATCTGGCACAAAGACATTAGCAGCAGATCTTTGAAGTCCCGCGTGGTGTGAGTTGAGTCTCCATGGATGGGATTTGTTTTTCCAGCACTTCCCACAGATGCTCCATCAGATTAAGATCTGGGGAATTTGGAGGAAGAGGCAACAGCGAGAAACTTTTGTAATGTTCCTCAAACCATTCCTGAGCAGTTTTTGCCGTGTGACCGGGAGAATTATCCTGCTGAAAGAGGCCACTGCCACCATGATCATGAAGGGGTGTACGTGGTCTGTAGCAATCTCTAGGTAGGTAATGCGTGTCACCTTTCTATCATGGGTAGCATTGGGTTTCTCAGCAGTTCTATGTGATTGGATCCAATGGGCTCGCCTTCGCTCCCCTCGTGCATCAATGAGCCTTGGCTGTCCACGGCCTAGAGACCAGTAATTGTTCATCTTTCCTTGCAGCACTTTTGGTCGTTACTAACCCCTGCACGCTGGGAACACCCCACTAGACTTGCCGTTTTGGAGATGCTGTAACCCAGGTGCCTGGACATCACTATTTGGCCCGTGTCACAGTCAGATCTT